>OVBX01000085.1:0-65953 GCA_900406325.1 Erucastrum elatum | reverse complement strand
AAATAACACTGAAAATTAAGGGGTAATTTATAAGTGTACTTCTATTTTAATAATAGAGATTCATCTTTCTCATACTGAATACATCTTCTCTTTACTAGTTATTTAAACACGAAACCTACAACAATTAAAAAAAAACTTATGTTATGTATTTTACAAAAAAAAATATATATATATATGTTATGTAGTTATTGGGAGTTTCCTCGCAAAACTTTACTTTATTATTTCACGGGTTGTATATAAATTATACTAAACTGCATGCATACATTTATCAAAGATCATATATTACAGTCCGGTCTGTAGCTCAGTCAGTGTATTGACTGGAGATGATAGATGGCTGATTTAGCATGCATTGGTTCGAATAGAATATGAACTCGGTACTCTCTTCTTCTTTTTTGTGAACTCAATACTTTAAAACATATGGTTACCGAAAACAATGGAAATTAAAAGATTTTATTACTATTATATGTAACATCTATCAACCGACAACCATGGCAATGCAATTAAATTTTGATTACGACCTAGAATAAATTTAGAAAAAAAAACATTTCAACCACTAGAATACCATGAATTATTTTGATAGCTATTTCATTATATCAAAAAGTACTTCAATCACTCGAGCATTAGACCAATAAATTAACACTTTTAACGAACGATGTATCAAAAGAACGTCACGGTTGTTGAGATGTTACGTCGTAGCGTCAAACAAAATATATTAAAGAGGATTAGGGAATCCAATGCTGATAAATCCAGAATAAATAAATAAGTGATCAGCCATATGATGTTGATTTATAAGACATTTGTTTAATTTTAAAAGAACAAAAATTGATGTCATATAGTATATTCTTCTACAGCGTGTACTTTTTGGTGAAATTGGAAAAAAATAGATGATTGGTCTTTGTTAAAGAACTGCACTATAACGCAAAATCAAAACAGTTTTGCAATACATAGGCTGATAGGCTGGGCACATAGCACCATCATCTTGTATTAACAAAAAAAAAGAAGAAGAATTATTCCACACAGGCACACAGGTAGTCAATTTACAATACTTTTTTTCCCACCAGGTGGATTCGTTCGTGTTTGAACAAAGGATGGTCTACTGATATAATTAATATAATCAGTTAATATAATCAAATTGGTCTTTATTCTTATAGTATTTGTTACTTTCGGCACCGTTAATTTCTTTATTAATGTTTGCTGCATCAACCACTCATAACTCATAACTTTTTTGGACAAGATCATACTAATATTACTATTTTTGAAATGTTTTTTTCCTTTACCACACAAAATTATTAAAATGATTATAAAACAGCTCTTAACATACAATTTAAAAAAAACTGTATAGTTAATATGTGGAACCACATTTAAGAAAAAAAAATGGAACCACAATGAACATCTCTACTTATACTCCCTCTGTTTTTAAATAAATGTCATTCTAGCTGTTTTTTCTTGTTTAACAAAAAATGCCACTTTACAATTTTACTTTCAGCTGAAAATTAATTACAAGATGCATTGATTTTATAAATAATTGTAATTAATAACAATTTGCATATATTTCAACAATTTTCTTAATCTGTGTGAAAAGTGTCGGAGTGACACTTATTCGAAAACGGAGGGAGTATCATGCTCCATATTTAATTTTCTATGAATTTACTTCCGTTATTTTGTAAAATCACATCTTTTAGTGATATAACAAAAGTTATGTTTTGGTAATATAGCTGAAAAACTTCTTCATCTTTTAATATAATTTATTAAATTATTGTATTATTCACTCTGTGTGAATTTGAATTTGTTGTTCGTTTAGACAATATTTTCGTGAGGATAATGCCTTTCTCTACACTTTTAAATCTTGATCTCATGCTTAACTTTTGGACAAAAAAACTAGACACTAGTAAAATTAATTAATCAAAGATTAATAAATCAGATGACATTAACAAACAAAACAAAAAACGCTGCAGAGAAAACCAATTCCCAAGAAACATTTCACATTTCACTATTTTTTTCTCCCTAAAAACCTTTTCCATTGTCCTTTCAGTTTTTCACTTTTAAGATTAAAAATCACTTTCTTTCTTTCTTCTTCACCGTTTCCCTCCTTTCCCTCTCAAGTCTCAACCAGAGATTCCTTCGATCATCTTCCCCAACATGGGAAAATTCATAAAGAAGTCAAAGATTGCCGGCGGAGCCCTTTCCGTAAAAGACATCTCTCACCAAGCCACTTCTGGTCTTCGCACCAGAGCCGCCCTGCAGCGTCTCCGATCTCACTCCACTCCGCCGTCGGTCGACGCAGACTCGTTTCGCTACCTCCAGCTCCGGAGCCGCCGTCTAGTCAAGCTTCCGTTACTCGCCGACACAATGAAACAACAGCAGAAACAGCTTATAAACAGTGTCGGTAAACGACAAACAACAAACCCTAGAGCCAACTCGGTGTCGTCAGAGCAGACAAATCTGGAAGAGGATTGTGGTAGTAACTTTGTGAAGTCTGAGTCTGGTTGTAGTATTGGAGAGAAAGGTTCCGAGTTCGAATCAGGAGACAGGTAAATTTAGTTGAAACCTTTACTCTGTTATATAATTCGAGTTCTTGAATATGAGTTTTGTATACAGAGAAACGACGCCGTGTAGCTTGAGAAGAGACTCAGAAGAAGCTACACAAAGGGTTCCTTCGTCTAGTGAGATTGAAGACTTCTTTGCATTCGCAGAACAGCAACAACAGAGATTCTTCGCTGAGAAGTAAAAAAATCATCTCTTCACGTTGTGATCATGAGTTTTAGAGTTTGTTGTCTGATTTTGGGGGAGTTTAATTGTTTTGCAGGTACAACTTTGACATAGTGTCGGAGAATCCATTGCCAGGACGTTACGAATGGATCAAAGTGGTGGTGCCATGAACTGGTTCTGTTGTAACATGATGTTGTAAAGTTGTGTGATTTATTAGGAAGATCTGTGTTGGAACAGACACAGACTAACAAAGACTAGCCTACTAAAAACCCCAAACATAAGGGGTTTTTTGAATGGTTGGGGTTGGTTAACTTGTTAGTTAAGGCAATAATGTAATGCTTAATCTCTCTAATTTGCAAAAAAAATAAAATAGTTCTATTTTTTTTACTGGCTACACATTCCTCAATCATTTCATCATAGTCTTCCGAAGCTTGTCATTTGTCTGAGTTGTAGTTCTCCTCTGCCATCTGATTTCACTTTACAAGTCATAAACTTTGGCTTCAAGTTGCAAAAGTGGCAAACTCTTCTGAACAAAAACGTTCGTCACTCACAGGCTTTTCAACAATCTCTCTTCTTTATTGCTACTGTCCTCTCCTCTCCGTATAAAACGAGTCTGAAATTGGGCGGTTCACACGTGCGTAATTGTACCAACTCACAGAAGGTTGCAGGCTTGTTAATGAAATTGTATATATTGCGAGAAGCTGATTTATTTTTCCAAATAATAAATGCAATACAAAAATATGTGTAATATATCTTCTTCGCATTAGCAGAGCAGCAACAACAGAGATTCTTCACTGAGAAGTAAAAAAATTCTCTCTTCACGTTGTGATCATGAGTTTTAGAGTCTGTTGTCTGATTTTGAGGGAGTTTAATGGTTTTGCAGGTACAACTTTGACATAGTGTCGGAGAATCCATTGCCAGGACGTTACGAATGGATCAAAGTGGTGGTGCCATGAATTGGTTCTGTTGTAACATGATGTTGTAAAGCTGTGTGATTTATTAGGAAGATCTGTGTTGGAACAGACACAGACTAACAAAGACTAGCCTACTAAAAACCCCAAACATAAGGGGTTTTTTGAATGGTTGGGGTTGACGTGTTAGTTAAGGTAATAATGTAATGTTTAATCTAATTTGCAAGAAAATAAAAATAGTTCTAGATTTTTTTACTGGCTACATATTCCTCAATCATTTCATCATAGTTTCTGAAAAGCTTGTTATTTGTCTAAGATTGTGGTTCTGTTCTGCCATCTGATTTCACTTTACAAGTCATAAACTTTGGCTTCGAGTTGCAAAAGTGGCAAACTCTTCTGAACAAAAACGTTCGTCACTCACAGGCTTTTCAACAATCTCTCTTCTTTATTGCTACTGTCCTCTCCTCTCCTCTCCGTATAAAACGAGTCTGAAATTGGGCGGTACACGTGCGTAATTGTACCAACTCACAGAAGGTTGCAGGCTTGTTAATGAAATTGTATATATTGCGAGAAGCTGTTTTATTTTTCCAAATAATAAATGCAATACAAAAATATGTGTAATATATTTTCCTAACCAACGATATTACAGAAAATATTACATCGCTCCTCTATCTTATTTTACATTAGCCAACCGCCAACCAACGAGTATAGCTTTTCAACACTTGCAGATGTTCGTTGATATCTTCTTCTTTTTTTTTGTAACTTATGTTAGTTGATATCTTCAAGATACAATTATCCAAACTATAGTTAAATAACTATTTTAAATTAAAAGACTACAAGCAACAAAAAAAAATAAAAAGACTACCTAACTATATAGACAACTATCTAAATAGATAACTAAACAATAGTGAACAATAATTATCTAACTATCTTAGATATGTAGATAATTATCTAAATAACTATCCTATTCTACTGTATAGCTATTTTTTAGCAAAAAAATATATAGTTGTTCATTTTATAAATTTAGTATTTAGTTAAATAAACTCAATAATACTTTACAATTACATTTTATATGCAAACTTGACAAGGCTTGCAGCAATATGCTTGTTTCCATCTCTCTCTCTCTCTCTCTCTCTTCTTTATTGGTTCTGCAATCACTGTCTCGCTTTCTGGACCATTTTCATCAAAAGTCCAAGTTAGCAGCTGAGTTTTGTTTCTTGGTTTATGTAAGTATGTGCCCTCTTTGGATCATTTGTTCATCGAATGAACCAATTCATTAAATAATGATGTCGATTCCTGTTACTACATAAGCGTTTAACACCACTGTGCATCTTGTCTGATAATTATATCACATGATCATTTTACACCTCTAAAAGATGTGTACTATTCTTGGTTTTGTCACCCTTAACACACATGGATTTACTATTTTATCGATCAAGCTTTACCAGTGGAGCATTGAAAATGAGCAAGCTAGCCATTGTTAGCAGTAAACACACAGTGGAGAGCAGCTTTGAAGTTTGCTCTATGAGATGACACACATACTCAATGATCTGAGTTTAATTAACGTGTTACCAGTGGACCGATAACCCTACAGATACCAGTTTATTTCATTTAGCCAATCAAGATTGATCTGATCACACAACAAAATTTACAGAACAGTGTCAAACCAATGAAGTAACTTATGAACTGTAGAAGAAGATGACGTCAGCCATTTTCCAGAAACATAGCCTCAGGAGATCACAAGTAAGGAAGCGAGAATGCTTTAGAACTTAAAACTTAAATGGTTACATGTCCACTAATCCCAATATCAAAATCGTTACCCACTTAAAATCCATCCAAACAAAAGTCCAAAGAAAACTAAAAGAGCTTTTATCGGGCCAAAACCATCACACAAAAAGCCCAATTAAATTAGGTTAAAGAGAAACCCTAATTAAACAGAGGGGGCGCCATATAAAGCCGCAATTCTTTTCAAGTCGAATCTCGAGAGGAAGAGGAGAAAGATGGTGTCTGGATCAGGGATATGCACGAAGCGCGTCGTGGTCGACGCAAGGCACCACATGCTGGGACGTCTTGCTTCGATCATCGCCAAGGAGCTGCTCAACGGACAGAGAGTCGTTGTCGTCAGATGCGAGGAGATTTGCTTGTCAGGAGGATTGGTTAGACAGAAGATGAAGTACATGAGGTTTATGAGGAAACGCATGAACACTAAACCTTCTCACGGTCCCATTCACTTCAGGGCTCCCTCTAAGATCTTCTGGCGTACCGTTCGTGGGTAATTTATTCTAATCTCATTTCCATCTTAGCTTAGAGCATGTAGGGTGTTTGTATCAATGGCTTAGGTTAGAGAAAGTGTCTACCTTTTCAATGAATATTTGAATTAGACTGTAGGGTGTTTGTATCAGTAGCTGTAATTACATGGGATTATTAAATGATTTTATTAGGTTACATAAAATGTTTGGCTTTATTGTAATCTATATTTGTCAGACATCATCTGTTTGGAAATGTATTTGTGAGAAGATGTTTGTTGGTTGTTGTGGCAGGATGATTCCACACAAGACCAAGCGTGGAGCTGCTGCTCTTGCACGCTTGAAGGTCTTTGAAGGAGTCCCACCTCCTTACGACAAGGTCAAGAGAATGGTTATTCCTGATGCTCTCAAGTAAGCATCCTTTTCTACTCTTCTTCTGTTTGCTAATAGCTACTATTGATAATGTCCTATGTCTTTCAACTAATTTTTTGAATTATGCTACTGTTGTTCTTGCGTAGGGTTTTGAGGCTCCAGGCTGGTCACAAATACTGCTTATTGGGACGTCTGTCTTCTGAGGTTGGCTGGAACCATTACGATACCATTAAGGTACTATCAGAACTAGTCTTTTGTAGTAAAAATAGTAGTCTTTGAATCTTGCCTATTTTTCAACTCATATCATTGTACGATCTTTAATCATCATCTCACTGGATAGGAGGACGAAACTGGGATTTACCTTTTCTGGTTTGTTGATTTTGCAGGAGCTTGAGATCAAAAGAAAGGAGAGATCACAGGCTGTGTATGAGCGTAAGAAGCAGCTCCTCAAGCTCAGGACTAAGGCTGAGAAGGTTGCAGAGGAGAAGCTTGGATCCCAACTCGATGTTCTTGCACCCATCAAGTACTGAGAATTGGCATCTATTATTTGGTTTAATACTTGCTTTGTTGCTCGTCTCGATTCTACCTTTTGAATTTTGTTCGTGCTTTTGATAGCTTGTAAACTTAAAGATTGAAATGAGGGATTTTGGTTTTTTGATTGAACAATATGTTATGGTTATTACTCTTTTTTCTCTAAGATCAATGGGTAAGTTTCAAAAAATTAAATGCGAAATAAAAATATAACTCTGGATTGTATATAGTCTTGTATGGCATCTTTACTCTTTACACAACCCTTGCCGCTTGTTGTGTAGTGTTTCTACTCATCAAACTATTGGATCGACTTCATCAATCCATCTCCATGAGAGACAGACAAGTCCAAAAGTATCAATCACAAAGTGAGAAGACCAGGAACTGTTAACAGATTCGCTTTAGTTGGTGGTGGATTGTTGCAATGGAGACAAAAAGAGATTGAGATAATACATTTTAGTTCTTTAACAACACAAGATAACATTGTGCTGGTCTAATCTAGATATGCATATATAATCCAATGTCATGGGAGCATAGAAGCATATGGTCTCTCTTTTGTTTGCTTTCCCATTTATAACCAACCATAGAGAAAGAACAACAATAATACATTTAAATTAAACTAACCTAGCCCTCACAAGAGTTGAAATTAGAAAGGAACAAACAAAAAGAAAAGGCTAGCCCTAAATATATTCCACATGATGAGGAAACAAAGAAAAAAAGGATGGAAGAGCAGACTTCTATACAAAACATTTATAAACTGTTTCTACTCTTCCAAACCTAGAGATGAGACTTCTCTCTGTGATGCCAGCGGTAATTTACATAGATTAATACCTTTCTTCCTCTTGTAATCAAAAGATGTCGAAAAGGACCATCATGAATCTATCTATCCACCTTCTTTCCCCGTTTATCTTCCTCTGCCCTCATCGAAAATGCAAACTCAACCTGCAGAGTTTACAATTTACTTTGGCTGGACCAATCCAATGTTTAAGTTATACATCATCTCAGCCAAATCCAAAGACCACCCACTTGATGATGTTTAATGCCACAAAGCGAGGACCCCGACTCTGTACAAACCAGTTTTTGAGTACCAGTTCAGGGCTAGTATAACCCTTTGCGGAATTTACAACTACTCAGAGGTTCTAGGTTTCATCTGATGTGCCTGTCATTCCACTTTTGTGTCAGGAGGCTTGGGAGATGGTAGTTTTTGTGCTTCTTCTAGTTGGGGAGGCTGATGATCAGAAGCAAGATGTTTCTGATTTTGTACAGTTATCTGCTCTGGCAACTTTGGTCCTCTCTGTTCTACTGAAGGTAGGGATGGTTGTCTCTGTATCACGCCCTTGAGCTCCTGACAAGGTACGCCAGCAGGTAAATGCTTCTGCGCTAGTCCTTCGTTTGGTGCTGTTACCGGATTACTACAAGCTGAATCTGTATTAGAACTGTTTACTACTTTAGGAGCAGCAGTTTGCACAGTGGCGGCATTTGATGGAGGTTCCAATGCAATTGGAGACGGCATAGCAGTAGAACCAACTGCTTTAACTTTTTTCGAATCATTACTCACTTGTGGCATACCCTTGCTCGTACTCATACTACTAGCAGTTTGTGTGGTATTGGTGACAGACTGCGGAACACGTGGCACAAGTTCAGACTGGGACTTCCTTGACAAATCAGAGTTCCCTAGATGATTCTGATGAACAATTCCCTGAGCTGTTGGGTGCACCTGATTGCGCTGCTTTTGGTGTAGCAATAAATGCTGATGGTTGGTTGGTGCAACTGCTGGTGAAACTGACGGGCTAGAGGTGGATAAGACGTTACATGAGACCGCAGGTGAGCTCTGGCCTTGAGTGCAATCTTCTGAAGGTAACTGTACCTGTTGTCGTTGGGACGGAGATGTAGCTCCAGGAAATGCATTTGGCAGTTGCTGTTCAGGCCTAACTGGAACCACTGCCTCTCCTTTTTCGGTAGGCTGATTTGCTGGGGGAATGGTGAGACCATTCAGGTGTGACTGATCAACAGTGATGTTCTGATGGATCATGTTTCCTCTACCCACCCCCTTTGATTGTTTACTCGGCTGTTGATTTTGCGTTGCCTGTCGCTGGTGTGGATGTTGTCTTCCAGATTGCTGCTGGAGTTGCCGCTGTCGTTGTTTTCCAGCTTGATTGTTCACTCCAGGAGCAGCAGACTGAGGATTCCTACCAAGACCATGAAGAGGCAACTGAGATTTTTGAGGGTTCTGTTGTACCATCGCACTAATATTAGGAGAGGTCGACACTAAGGCCACTGGTAATGTCTGAGGCGAAACAGGTGGTTGAGTCTGAGGACTTTTTTGTGGAGGAGGAGAAACAGAAGTTCCCTGAGGTTGTTGTTTTCCATGTGGCACAGTAGTATTAGATGCTGCAAGCTGCTGCATATACCTCTGATGAATTTGCCTTTGACGGAGAGCAAACCCGTCTTGCTGTGCCCCAGTGGTATGACTTAGGCTTGGGCTCTGGAGCTGAGGACTATGCGGCATCTGATGCTGCTGGGAAATATGGCCTGGGTACGACTGAACAGAAGTTGACTGATTGTTGGTAAATCCAGAACTCAAACTACCGAAAGCTGGGATCCCCTGACTGTTCCCTTGAGCAGCCTGCATTAGAAACTCAGTCATATCAATTTCTTCTCCGGATTGTTAGTAATGATGTCAAAATAGTTTCAAAAGTCAATCGAGCTAAAAAAAAGTCAGAAGCGCTGAACGTCTACAAACTAAAAATTTGTCCGGGTGGTGATGTAAGAAAACAGGTAATTATGCTACGTTCCCTCATGCAAGTAATAATACTTTTTTTACTGCAGCAGTTACCATAACAGCAATAAAAGTAGCTTACCCGCATCATATGCTGAACGGCTTCACGAGGCGGTCTGGGCATGGAGTTTCCTTGAGAAGGTCCTCTTCCAGAGTTAATATTACCAGCGTTTGGAATTCCCACCATACCAGAGGGCAGCATGCTAACATTATTTGGCATTGCTGGTGAGCCCGTTCCTTGAAAGCCAGACCTCGACATGGGCGTGCCCCTGTTCGTTCCACTTACACCCGTTACGCCAGGAACCAGGCGATGTCCCAATCCTGAGACAGCTCCATGAGTTGATATAGAATTCTGCTGCAGGTTTTTACCCGATGACATCGGATTATGTCGTTGGAGTCGGTGTTGTTCATCAAGTGGTAAAGACCCTCTAGGAACGTTGAATCTACAATCCCTAAAAAAAGAAGAAAAAAATATCAACAAACCAAAAGAAGTAACAATCCTCGAGTACATTGAGCGGAGATGCAAAAACGTGCGCTTTCGCCCACACAAACCATTCATTAAATGTCTACCTTGAAGAGGCACTGTTTAGACCAGGTGTGGTTGGTAAATTGTTACCCGGAACCACACCAGATGATCCAGAAGTGGATGGAGTGGGTCCAGAAGTAGGGAGCACTGGCGTTCCTTGATTCAACATCGGAAGACCCGGATGTGAACCTGGACTTTCAAGTGAAAATAAATCTTGACCTGAAGTTGGCGTATCACAGAGATCAAGGGGCCTTCATCCAGAGAGTAGAAAAATATTAGAATCGCGGAAGTAGTTGTCAGGAAATTATACGGAAACACCAAAACTTACGTTAGAACACCTCCATTCAGATTATTCGGGAATACTTGAGAAAGAGCCATGATTTGTGAATTGTGAACTGGTACTATCTGCTTCGGATCACGTCCATCATTCTTGAAGATCGATGAAACAGACAGAATTAGCAACAAGAATACAATATTAGGACCTTAGAAGATTTAAACTTCAAACTACAACGTAATGGTTCTTAATGACATTAGCAAATGTTGGCCAAGTTTGCAGATACGCTTTGAAACATGCCTTCTACAGCAGAAACTCTGACTATACAACGTAATGGTTCTGAAATTCCATATCTCGGATTTCTATAAGCAAAAGCGTTTACTATCTCCAGTGCAGTTTAAAAACCTAAATTCATGGAAACCCAAGAGAAGACTCGGGAACTATGAGTCACTTCCAACAAGGGACTCAGAAACTAAAACTTGAACTATCATTATTGTCACCCAACGGTTGAAATAAGAAGGGAAAAGCAAATGCAGAAAGGAAGTTTACTAGTTTCAGGTAATAAGCTTGCAAATAGTAACAAAGTACTAGGTGAACCAACCTGTGCCTTTCTACAGTGTAACTTCTTCCCAATTAAACAAATCTTCTCAAAATGGGACTTCAGGGTATCTTCCTCCATTGGTCCTTGCAGTCGCTGAAACAACTGTCTTGCACTTCCCTGAATATAACAAAACATATCATGGGTATTTGAATTAGTCTTAACATAGTGGACACTTTATTCAGCGTCTCATAGCTAAAGAAAAACCTTCGGTATGCCAGGCAAAGTGGATGGATAAGACTGTGAAGTCCCTGAGTCTTCAGCACTATCAGCCCCATCACTCGCAGTCTTGTCCATCAGAATCTTATGCCGCTCCTTGCACTCAATCGGATTACGATATATACACTGTAAATTTAATTTAAAATGCGGGTAACAATAGTCAAATCAATCAGCCAGTAACGATTCCCATATGTTCACTAGGAAAGAAACAAATAGTGAAATCAACTTAAGTATATAGTTCTGCCACTCAATTGAAAATGTATCAAAGAAAAAATGCCAACAATTTCAAAACAAAATGCATTTACCTTGATTTTAAGAGTGCTATTTACTGCATCACTAATTAGCTCCCAGTTAGGGCCCATGTCATGCACCAAGACAACAAGCGCCTAAATGGTGGAAAAATATTAGATATTCATAGAGCAACCTAACAGTATATCGATGTTAAAGAGATGAAAAATAGAACACCTGATCCTCAAATAGTGACCACGTAGTTTCAGAACCATTCTGGCCAGAAGAACTCTGCGCAAATCAAAATTTCAAGTTCAAAAAAGCGACTGTAGGAGTTAACAAAACTTCAACAGCACATACCTTAAGGCCTTTTGTTTTTCTGGCCCTATCACGAGCTCCAATAAATTTGATAGATTTGTTGTGGTTGGACATATTGCTCATCTGGGAAGCTGCCGGAGAAGGAATTGATCCAGTGCGACCCATGGCCCCATCAAAATTGTTCTCTACCAATTGCTTGGTGGTCTTTTGCTTCTTTGCATGAGGACCGTACATACCTTATACGATACAATCAAAATATGTCAGCGAATTAGAAACTCAGGCATCGAGACATAAAAACGGAAGATGTCGACAAACCATATGCTAGTTTCCAAAATCAGTTGAAGTAACCCAAACTACAACAACCTTCCACTCTATTCTTTTTTTGGGGTCAAATCTTCTACTCTAGGTTTATAACTAGTTAACTACACAGTATCCAACATTTTATAATTATAATTACAATGCATCAGAGAGTAAAAAGGAATTTGCAAATAATACCATTCGTATCAAAATGATTCTCTGGTCGCTTCTTCCAGTGGTTCTTCTGCCAAAATAAGGACAAGTTAGAACTTTTTATGGGAAGTCAATTACTAGTACATGGTACATATTTGCCAACTTTTCTAGCTTAAAAGTTCTCATTACAAGAAATATGAAACTGTCAACACAACAACCACCTTTACAAGATGAAAAACGGAAGAAAATAATAAACATTTCAATCCCAAGAATAGATTACAAACATCAAACCTATCCAGCAGGTAGCAAAATTTTCATTTTAGCAAGCATTAACATTGATAAGAACACACCACCTGAACTTCTGGCATACTTATCCTAAACATTTGTTCACAAGATTTTACCAATGAAATCACCTGTTCAGCATGGTCTGATGAATCGAGATGCCAGGTTTGGTCATAAGCAGACCCCTGCAGCAAATGAAACAGAAATTACAATGCAATGTAGAGTAAAACTAATAGCAGCTATTTCTTAGCAAAAAAGTAAGAGATGCTCATATTGCAAATTACCAGATGAATCTTCTTCTTCTTTTTAGGTTTTCCTGACGTTTCAGCCATGTCATAAGGTAACTGCTTCTCAAAGGTACCACTTGATTCAACCTCTGTACATTTTTGAAATGCTGATCCCCCAGCCAAACTACTTTGCTCATCCTGAAAAGAACTATCCCCACTAGATACATCTGTCTTCGACGGCACTGGTAAGCTCCCAGCAGTAGCATATCCAAAAGAACCCACAATCCTCGGCCTGGAGGCAGTGCGCACGCGCGTCGGAACTGAGCCGACATTTATATTACTAACAGGCCTTTTCGCCATCAACTTTGATGAGTTAGACCCACCTGTGTAGTTGTAAGGTAAATCAGCTCCAAGATCATAAGACCGGGCAGAATGTGACTTCATCAAATTCTTCCTTTTTTTGTGGCTTAAATTAAATGATTTGCTGCACTCGAAAGCTTTAGGAAGATAATAGGCACTCGTTTCTCCTTCATCCTCATCAAACGCGGTGACATCGTATTCTATGTCTACAATGGAGATAAACGGGCAGTAAATTATTAAGTAGCACGTGAAGCTTAACCAACCAATAATTGTTCATACCTCCGGCAGCATCATAGGCTGATGTATCAACCTCCTCCTTCATGCTGTTTCCATACTTCTGGGAATAAATAAATACTGTTAAATATCTACGGATACCAGATTAAATTTTTTTTTTCAGGAAAATATGTGTAATCAAGATTACAATATGAGAGCGCCTAGCACAGAACAATCTATAACATACCTCACAGCGTGCAAGATGGGTCTCAATAGATATTTGGTAGACCTTCATTGCACCTGATGGAACTGAATAAAATAGGCTTTCCTGCGCAGTAACAAAGCTATATTATAGAGCTATCCACAACGATATTATTCAACTGAAACTGCAGAACAAGTTCACAAAATTTCATACTTCTGTTAGCTGATCAACAAGAGATACATCCAATATTTCTGGGTCGGACATATTGTCGGGTGTTGATGGTGCAGCTGGATGATAGGGAACAGAAGAATTGTTATACTTCAATAATCTACTTGCATACCCCCTGACACCCGTAGCAAAAGATTTGCTGCCACTATCACAATCAGATTCTTGGCACGTCTCCTGCAGATGGGCACGGTATTACAACGCAAGATACCATTAAGTTTACAAAATAATAACGTAGAAAGCAAAAGAACCAGAGATTCCTGGAGGTAAAAAAGGAAGATAATTCAAGCAGACAAGAAAGATCCGGCTGATAAATTAAACGAAGGACTTATCGCTAAAATTGCATTGCTTACAGTGCAGACAAAAACTTAACAACATGATTTCAGGACAGTCGTGTTGTCAATAGACTCAATACTTCAATCTAACAAGTGTGTGTGTGTATGCATAATTCTGATCCTCCTTTTTTTTTAAAAAAAAAAGGAAGAGCCACATGATCCATTGCCATCAAAAACCCACAACAGAGGTCTGTCAGTCAAATACCTTATCATTTCCCAAATTTGCCTCCTCCAGCTCCCCAGGAACCTCCACAGAACTCCAGAATTCCAAGATAGCATTAGATAGGATTGAGGCTATATTTTTCAGCTTTCTGTACTGAATTTGTTTCTCCAATCTCAACTGAGAAGTCAAAGCAACTCGATGGCAAATTTGTGCGGCAGCAGTCATCTTCCAAAGGCGCTCCTGGAAGACGAAAAGAAAAAGGTGAGAATAAAGAACATGCCATGTAAATGAAAAATGTTCCGCCAACATGTGAACAAGCACATTTATGCATAGGAACGTCCAGATGCTATTGCAAACAAACAGAACAACCATCCATAGAATGCAGCAATTTCCATGCAGTTATATAGAATTTTAATCAGAAAGCTGATTCAACTAGACCAGACCTGCGCAAAATCATTTGCCAGCCATGCCATTTCTTCGAGGACAAAATCCCATTGACATTTCTCACGAACCTCCACTGGTGCGGTACCACAAGATAACTCGGCAATTCTTCTTCTCTTTAACTGTTAGTGCATTCATTATGTCATACATAGAAAGATGAATCGGTATATAAGTAACTCGAAAGCTCAACATCTTATCATAATGATCATCAAGCCAAGTTGAAAAAGGAAACCTGTATAATTCGTGCCTCTTCAAGAATAGAGTCTTCCTTCACATTATCTAACACTTTTGAACCCCCATCTAAGCTAGGCTGATATTTTAATGCTTCAACGTCAGTTCCTGACAATACATTATTACCAACCACGCTGGAATTTGCGTCTACAGATGCCTGAAGTGCAGAGTGCAAAGAGCTACTAGGATTGTTAGCTAAAACACTACCAACTTTCTTGTCATTCTCATGTACAACAAACCCATGTTGAAGCTTTTTCTCAATGTCAGAACATTTCTCTTCATTTTGTAGCTCAGGCGTACTTCTGTAATTTTCAGTTTCAATTTTAACCGAATTTATCTGCATTTCACGCGAAGGACTGCACTCACCAGTAACGGTGGTAGATCGGCCTGTCTCATCCTCAATCGTCAGTTCACCAACTGTTTGATTAACCAACCCTTCTACTCTTGAAGCCTTCTGGATAGAGATTTCATCCGAGTCGAGTTTGTCTACTCTATAGAGATCTCTTCCAGTATCTACATCTACTTCTAAGTTATTAGCATGAGAAGACTCTAACCCTTTTGTCCCTGCAGCTCCTCTATTTGTTAAACTCTCTTTTTCTCCCGTAGAATCTCTTAGCTCATTCGATTGGGTATAATTATCTTTCTGGCCAGCTATCGCTGCAGCTTTGGGAGGACCAATCTGTGTACTATTCATAACTAGGTCTGCCTTTTTCCCAGTCTCTTCAAAAGGCAAATCAGCGGAGGCTTTTCTACATGTAATGTCTGCTTCATCTATCAATGGACTAATTTTGGATCCAGCAGCACTCTCTCGTGCAACAGTTCCACCATCCACCTTGGTGTTCAGCAGATTGCTAGGAGCTACATTTTTCGGAACAATAGTACCATTTGAATTTGCAAATAATGGACAAGATACAGAGGTTGTTTGCTTATCATTTTGATCGGCTGTGTCAGGAATACAACCCTTTCCGTCCACTGACCCACTGTGAATAGAGAGACACGTTGCCAGACCACCACGGTTCTGCATTACATCCATAGAGCTTGACCGTGCTGGATCCCGTTTAATTTTTGTTCTGTTCCTACGAGCATACGGTCGAAAGATGGCGGAATCCTCTGTTTCTTTGGTATTCTGGTTGGTGATGGCTTTGGAAGACCTATCTGACTCGGACGTTCTGTTTTGCCTATTAGGATATTTTGAATTGTTTTCTACCTCAAGCGACTTCTTTCCAGAATCAAACAGTAAAAGATTATCCGCTGTATTGGGTTCAGATACTGTAGGAACTGAGGGTCTACCACTACTCTCCGCAGAGTCTCCATGTGGTGAGGCAGTCAGAGCAAAACTATCCTTGACTACACTGTGGGGTTTATAGGCAAAAAATAATAAGTTAGTTAATCCATGACACTGAATGGGAAACTATTTAAAAAAAAAAAGAAACCAAATATACCTGTTTAATGCTTGCTGATCTGTGAGTGATGTAGACTGGAAGCTAAGTGAAGTTGGAATACCAAACTTGAAATCCAAGGGATTACCTCCCTGAAGCAGATTAGTAAAATAAGTTTCCCTAAAAGGAAAGAGAAGAGGGGAAATAGCAAAATATGTAAATCATACTTTCTCGAGAAACTCCAATTCTCTCCTCCTTTCCTCACGGACATCATACTCTTGCCTGTTAGAAACAAGCCTCTTCGTTACGTATTTTAGAGTGTTGAAGCACATGGCAGAAGAAGTAGAGTGTCTAAAACTGAAATACCTTAGCTCGGCTTGAGCCTTCTCAATAGGTGTTGGGCACGGAGAAGTTTTGAGACCAATACCACCATCACCACCTCCACCTCCACTATCGAAAACTCCTCCCATGGAATCAACCTCAGCATTTACTAGAAGATATCCCGAAACGCATCCATGCATCACCACCTTGGATGTCCCATTAATTCTAACAACTTATTTAACTGAATAAAAAAAACATATAATAAGATGCTTTCAGAGAATCATCATTACCTAACGTCATCATATCAAACGTCGGTACCATTCTAAGATCATATATTAAGAAAAGCAGCATAACGCATAAAGAGCTAGTAGCTAGAGCAACGCCCGTTAAATTTAAAAGTGGTAGATAAAATAGCTCTTAAATATCAAAGCAACGAAATGGTGCCAAAAGAGCGGAACCAAAGTTGAACAATTGAGATGATCAGCTAAGCTAGTTAATGTCGAACACTGTTGCACATTTCGAAGCTAAAAGGAGGTAAAGAGTTACAAAGACGACTCAATCAACATTGCCCTAATCAGAAAGAGGCTCCAGCAAAGCAGGACTTTAGAGTTTGAGAAGAAGAGTGAAGGACCTGAATTTTTGAAGTAAGGGCAAAGCTAGGGCACAGAACTTGGGCAATCACCAATTCCTAAAAATTAGGTTCTTCTCTCCCTCTCTCTCTCTCCTAGGGTCTCCCTTTGTTTAAGCTTCAATTCGAAGAAGAAATCGATTCCTCAGGGAAACAAGAAGCTTCTCCATGAATTTCTTCTTTTCAATTTTGGTTTCCCTCTCGGGGAGATTTTTTTTTTTTTTTTTTGGGGTTGTTCTTGGTGATGTTTTTTTCTCGGTCTCTCTCTCTCTCCTCGACGGAGTATGCTTCGACTCTCTCTCTCTCTCTCTCTCTTCAACTTAAAGTTATGGGCCTGTGTTTTTTTGTTGTCCTCTGCGAAAGACGAAACAAGGCCCTTCCTTTTATTTTTGTTTCGTTCTCTTTCTTTCGGGCTTTTAACAGTCTCCCCATGCACTTGCACAAAAAAAAAAGTCAGTCTCATGCAACTTTTTTTTCCATTTGAGTAACAGTAGAGTCAACATAATTAAATGCAAGCAGTAATTTCAATTACTGTAAATAAAGTTACTTTACTTTTTCGTAAAGATATGTATCAAACCGGTAGCATCCGGTGCGGTAAAAAAAGATATTATTATTTACCCAAAAGTAGGCCCAACAACGAGAAGTTTCCTTCATTTTCTTACACAGAGGATTAAAAAAAAAAGACAGGAGAGGTTCGTGGAAACGCCACTAACGACGAACGAGATCTAGCACAGACCGACCCCGTAAGTGTTGTGTAGAGAAAGGAGACGACAATAAGCAGAGAGAGAGAGAGGGAGCTTCACTGAACCCTAGAAGAAGAGGATAATAGATTCACAAGCACAGATCGAAGGAAGAAAGATGAACATTTTCAGATTAGCAGGTGATATGACTCACCTTGCCAGTGTCCTCGTCTTGCTCCTCAAGATCCACACCATCAAATCCTGCGCTGGTATCTTCATTCCCTCCTTCATGCTTACCTTCATTTTCTCCAGTTTTTNTTTTTTTTTTTTTTTTTTGTTCCATATTGCCTATCGAAACTCGACGTTGACCTTATGATTCGATTCGGTTCTGTAAATCCTAACAGTCAGATGCAATTTGTGGAAATGACGGATCCAATTCGATTTTAGGAGAGATTGATCTATAGATCCTGAAAATCAATTCGTTAGGTTTATGATAATTTTTGAAAATGCGTTTTGGTTATATGCTTTATATGCAGGTGTGTCATTGAAGACTCAAGAGCTCTATGCAATTGTATTCGCCACGCGTTATTTGGATATTTTCACGAGCTTTGTCTCTGTGTATAACACCTTCATGAAGCTGGTCTTCTTAGGAAGCTCCTTCTCGATTGTTTGGTACATGAGGTATCATAAGGCTGTCCAAAGGACTTACGACAGGGAGCAGGATACTTTTCGCCATTGGTTCCTTGTCCTCCCTTGCCTTCTCTTGGCTCTTCTCATTCACGAAAAGTTCACCCTTCTTGAGGTTTGTTTGTTTGTTTTTCATCTTGTTACAGAAACTGCGATTTATTAATGTAATGGGTTATTATATGCTTTACAATGTATCAGGTATTATGGACGTTTTCGTTGTACTTGGAGGCTGTTGCTATATTACCTCAACTTGTCTTGCTTCAGAGGACTAGAAACATTGATAACTTGACCGGGCAGTACATTTTCCTCCTTGGGTACAGTTTCATCTCATAAGCTGGCTTCTTTTGAAAGGTTCTGTAGCTGATCTAGATTTGTGTGTGCTATTGTCATCTTATTGCAGGGGGTACAGGGGATTGTACATCCTAAACTGGATTTACCGTTACTTCACTGAGCCTCACTTTGTTCACTGGATAAGTATGACTTCCTTAACATTTCTCACTATTTTTTACATGTCCATGAGCATTTATGTGTATTCTCATTGCTCCGTGTACCATAGCCCTTAAGGTCATGTAGAGTCGGCATTTAGATTTCAGTAGATATATGTTTAGCCTCTTTGCTACATGACTCTTGTTGAACGCATGCTGCATCATTCCCTCTCAGTATCTGGTTTTTTTTTTTTTTAATTATGCTTTATGAATCTGACATTGATGACGATATGATGCAGCATGGATCGCGGGGCTTGTTCAGACATTGCTCTATGCCGACTTCTTCTATTATTATTTCCTAAGGTAAAACAGATTTAACTCATCTTCTCCTCTTGTTCCTAACTTAGTTATTCCTTAACTCTAACCATCTGCCTTTGACTGCTCTCTCTCGTTTTTATGTTTGAAGCTGGAAGAACAACAAAAAGCTCCAGTTGCCAGCTTAATTTCTGGATACAATATCTGCTGGAAAGTTTACCAGTTTACTCTGTTGTTAGTTAATGGAGGAGACGAGCATAGATTATATGTAAACTCCAGAGATCTAACTTGTTACACATTTTTGAACTTTTTGGTGTCTCCGCTTGTTGCTAAAATATTTACGACAGGACAAATCTTGCAAGTATGACTAGTCTATCGTTTCCCATATACAAAATCAATATGTTCTCACTTCTTACCCATAGTGGCATAGTCGATCGAATTAACATATATAAGCTGATAACTACATCTTGAAAACAAGAAACAGAGAATGGTGAATGGTGATGGCAGGGGTTAACGAGAATTGACGTGGGGGATGCAAGGAGAATTTAAAGTCATTCTCATCTCTGTCTCCTTTTATATCTTTCATGATTTCCTATATTGATCTAGCCTGTATATAATACCTCAAAGGGAAATTAAACCTAAGATGATAATATTTGATTCTCTAAGCACACTTTCAAAAACTTATGTGAAACCGGAAGCAATTCTACAAGGAATAGTGTAAGAGAGAATGCAAAACAAGCTTATATTGCAAAGGTGTTCCGTGTTTCCATAAAAAAAGGCAAAACAAGCTTATAGTAGTTTAAATATTTATATGAGAATAGCGTATACGATTCCTATATGAGGATGTGGGACTCTAGTGTATCTTCACGACTCCATCTTCATATAAAAGTCAAATTAACTTTTCTCTCTTAGCTAGTTTCAATTTTTTCATCCTCAAATATTAAAATAAGTTTCAAATAGTATAAGATATATCTATATCCAAGTGGATACTTGATTAGAAAGAAAAAAATTGAGAGATGAAAGAAGGAAATCAATTCAGGATAAACAAAAACAACTGCGTTATCTAGTTAAGAGATACAAATGTGACAATTCCATTCAATCCCAACTGATAAGAGTATAAATCAATAAAAAGATAAAATTTATTTTACAATTTTGAAATTAAACAAATGAATCTTTTTTAACGAACAAATGAATCTCAAGAATAGAAAACAGCACTATACAGTTTGAATTATAAGAAACATAAAATGACTTAGTATAAAAGTGCTCTATATGAACAGATATGTGACTGTGGACATGTCGCAGGACATAACTAAGTCCATGTCCTGGTCAAACCACCCTGCCCGCGGCCAGCAACGTAGCGTTATTGGACTGGGCAAGGCGGCCCGTGGCCTCCGGGGATGTGTGTGCAGCTTGAAGGATCGGAAGGAGTCAGTTCACCTCTTTGTAGAAACTGTAGATTACCAAGACGTTCTTTTGGTAAAAACCTAAGCGCTTCGTTTGCCGGAAGGTAGAACCCCGTTAGTAGAAGAAACATTAATGAAAGTATCATTAATGCACGACGTGTTTTCATGGCTATCTGAAGAAAAATAGAGGTATGCCTTGAATTAAAGAAATGGATTTGTATATTTTTCTTCAAAATCCTTATTTACGCCTATAAGATAGAACCTGAACGATTTGATGATGATATTTGTTGTCGCGATGGTGGTATTTATAGTGGAAAAGGATTTTGAAATATAGTGGTGGCGATTGTTGAACTTTGTTGACATTTACCTCGTGGAAACTAGAGAATGCATTCTTACGTGGACTCGATTCTTAATCTATGTTTCTCAAATAAACTAATAGCAGAATTTGGTTCCGGTCAAGTTTCAAGACTTGTAAGAACCGGTTAGGAACATCAGTCAACTTTGATTAACGACTTGCTGAACTGGAGCGGAACACTTTGTTTAAATTAAATCTCAATTAAATAATATATACCCCGATGTATTAGATAGAACTTTGAATAAATGTGGTATCAGTGTAATTATTGTATATTGGATCAATTGACAATCACACTTTTCATATATTTTAAAATTAGTTATAAAATATTATGATTGGAATTGATTATCAAAGATCAATACATGATCCATATACTCAACGTATATTTTCAAAATATGTTTTTCTTCTTTTTTAATGATTCGACAGAATCTTAACTAATCGATGATGATATTTTAATACATAAAAGATAGAACCTGAACTAATTGATAATGATAATTGTTGCGGCGATGGTGGTATTTATAGAGGAAAATGATTTTGAAATATAATGGTGGCGTTTTTGAATTCTGTTGACAATTACCTCGTGTAGGTAAGAGAAATGCACTTTCGGACTTAGACTCTCGAATGTTAATCTGTGTTTATAAAATAAATTAATAGCATGAGAGATGACGACTTGGCCCCGGATTAGTTTAAAGATTGCAAGAGCCGGAGAGGATATCAGTCAACTTTGTTTAAATCGAATCTCAAATTAAATATGATATACACCGACGTGTTAGATGGAACTTTGAATAAGTGGTAATTGTTTGGTCGATTTCTATGAATGAAGTGTTGCCTCGAAGTTGTACAATTTTGATTTGTTTTTCGTAACAGTGCTCACATATTTTGGTTTTCAAAATACTAGGAGCATTTTCTTTGTAAAACTTTATTTTTTTTCCAAAATTGAATAAAAGTGATTATAGAGTAAGATACATAGTGGAATTAGAGAATATGTTACTCCATACTCATTTTTACTATATTTTAGAAAAAAAAATAGAATAGAGATGAAGATGTTCTAAATCATTATTATCGCTATCCAGTATGATTTTATAGAAAACTTTTTTTTTGATTTTTTTTTGATTTTTTTCTTTTACAGAAAAAATAAAAGTCAAACTAATCGCACACAGCCACGTGTCAGCGAAACTCGGAGACAATGCAAAAAACAAGTGAAAATCGATCCTTATATAACAACGTTAAACGTTAAGATCTGTTTTTAAAACACAATAAGATCCAAACAATATTTTATTATTTTTGATAAAGGCCTTATGCTAAAGACCTGCGTCATGGATGTCCTACCACTATACTTGAAATAGTATTTCAATTACTTACAAATTTATTTTTGACTGAAAGATGTGTGTTTACGATCAATTTGAAACAATAACTTTGCAAAATAAGGTATGATTAATGTATATGTAAAATACCAATGTTCAGAAAACTATATGTAAATACAATTTGACATTCAATTCAAATAGATTAAGATATATTTAAAGAGATATACAACACCAAAAATTGAATGATCCGAGAAATTATATGTAGCAAAGCTTTTTTTTTTTGTTCAACAGCAAAGCTAAGAGTATGTTTACTAAAATGCTTACTTGTAACTGTTTCCAAAAGATCAAAAATGTGAACAAATCTTCTAGGATCATTAAAAACTCCTGAAACTTATACTTTCGTATAAGTTTTTTTTTTTTTGTTTCAAAAAAAACTTATACGGAAGTATAATTATCTTTACGTAATTCATCAGCATCCATTTCAATCTGACCCAGATCCTGTGTTACCATAACCAATCACTAAAATAGATTAACCTGATGACTAAAAACAAAGTAGAAAACTTGCATGCACCCAAAAACATACCCAGAGATATAGCTAACTTACCTCAGAAGAGCTATCATAATCTCACTGGTAAGCAATATATATATATATATATATATATATATATAATCATCCTCCGCATCTTTTAACTTTTCCTAGAAGGCAAGCTTTGTATGAATAAAATATCTTTTGGTGTTGCAGATTGATGATCTCGTGAAAGGAGCTTCAGGACAAGCGTTGCAGGATCTTAAGATGGATTGATTATTTTTGTTACTTTTACACTCTTTTAAGTAACAACGTTGATCATATAAGATTCTTCACTTTACCATTTACAGACAAATGGTTTCGTTGTTTGTTAAAACATGATGTAAGAATATTATTAACCTCGGGTCTTTCTAGTGATGTGGGGGTCTTGGATCCCGCTTTAGATATTCTTGTTCAATCTGTGATGTCAAGTTGGATTTGGACTGTGAAAGGAGAGCAGCCCCACTTCCTAGTCTTGCGAAGCCAAGCGTTCATGAGCATGAGCTTGAACTCTGCCATTCTTCCAAGTTTGTTGTTGGCGACATGTTCGTGAGAATTTGGACAGTGTGTGATGATCAATGTAATCAATCCCAAATTAGATACCTTGAGTGTGGAGCAGTATCTACTTACGCCGACAAGGAATGTATTATTTGCTGGAAGAAATTAGATAAAAAGGAATTCACCACTGTGATTTTTGCAACTTGCGCATATGCAGAGAGTGGGCATGGAGAAAATCCACCACCACTTCTTGTTGTAACTTGTAAGTTTCATGTCAATAATTCTCTTTTAAACTGATGAATAAACCCTGAGGTCCCCTGAAAATACTGCGGCACCATAGAATTCTTGAGCTTTAATTCATAAGCAAATATACACACGGACTTGTACACAGTAGAGGACAAAGCTAAGGATTAGAACTAGTACCAAAAAGGCATACACCACGATTATGTCAAGTGCCAAGGCTTGTCGGTAGAGTTATTCCAAGATTTTATGGATGTCTACCATCGAACTCCTGCCTGATACAGTGCAGAGGAGAAAACCGACGAATTCTTACATTTTCTTACTGACTACACTTCCCCAGAGGATTAGTTTGTGATTTACTGTCTATTTTGGCAGATCTTAACATTAGCTATAGATAAAATCACAAAGCAATACATACTTACCAAACTGTCACACTGGTATAGCAAGCAATCAGAACACAATCCCAATCCAACAATTCATGGCAAAATTATAACTAAAGGTTCATTATATAACATAACTTTTCTTACAAGGACTTGTCATAAGCAAACATACACACCAGAGTATCATACAACAAAAGTTAACGTAGATTTCGAACTAAAAACAAAAGGCACCACTACACCACATCTTGATCTGATAGCGTAACCTGTAGATTAGGCCTCTTTACTAAGAGGTAAGGTACTTGACTCACACGCTTATTATTTTACATGATCATACCACTACAAAAGGCTTATTTATATAACAAGAACAGGGCAGATAACATGTGCTTTGTGATCAACCGCAAAGCTTCTTAAACACAGCGAGTGGACATCCTAAGGTTTTTCCCTGCGTTTTCTTAAGATAGAGCCTGCACAGGACCGATCCTGCAACCTTCCAGACAAACCCACAGTTCCTAACATTTTTCTTTTTGATTGCAACGTCGTAAACGACGTTGTAAAGTGCCAAGGCTTCTGGATAGAGTTCTTCCAGACTCTTCTTGCTGTCTTCAAGCCCTGCAGCACCATAGAACTCCTGCCACACAAGCAGAAACAAATCTATTGGTGTGACACTTTCATGGGACCAATAAACAAAACATACGTGATCAATAAACAAGCAGAAAAAAATCTATTTGGTGTGACTTGTGAGGCTTTCATGAATAAACAAAGCATACGTGATCCATTCAGTTCACTGAAAGAGCTATACCTGCTTGTATCTTTGGAAAACTTCATTGGCTGATCCATCTTTGTTACTCACCGCCTTGCTCATCTCCTTTCTGTATTTTGCATACCAGCGTCCACATTTCTCCATATGATATTCAGAGACCGGCTCATCTTCGAAACAAGAGAGTTTACTGATCTCTGAAATGTAAACCACAATTGAGACAGATATTCAGCATGTTATAATGACTTGTTTCTGAATTTCTCATAACACAAAGAAGAAAGAGCCTTATACCAGCTGATGGTGTGTGTTCCTCTGCTGTCTGTGATTTAACAAAGTCATTGATCATTCCAAGAATAGAAGTGGAAACGAATTTTTGATCCCGTTCCATGTAATGTGGAAAAACATCAGGCTTCAGCTCGTCTGGGAGATAGACGTTAACACCGTTCTTGGGTGCATCAAGAGCATCATTGTATATATCAATCAGCTTTAACATTTTATTCTTCATTTCAGCTTTTTCTTCAGCCCTCTCATCTCCTAGTGTGAGGAATTGGTCCATTATCGTTAACCAGCTATCAGCAGCCTCCCCTATCACATCGCTGTAAACCCAAGAAAAAGAGATATCAATCCCAAAGACTGATCCAAGACAAAACATATTTTTGAAATCTTTTGGAATTAAAAATTCGAGAGTACCTGACATTATGAAATCTTGCCTTCGAGAACATATCAAAAGCCTCTTCCTCCAACTCATCTGCTGGCAGTTGGCTTGGCTGTCTAGCAGAGTTACCTGTAGGAGGAGTCAAACTTACCCAAGGCTCACTTGGGTTGAAGTGTTCAAGTAGCTAAAACAGAAACAAAACCAAAGAGAGTCAGGTTACAATAATGCAAAAAGTTTACTTTCTAATTTGGCGCATTACCTTAGGATTCTTGGATATGAAATACATATCACCATCAAAGTTACCACCAGCAATCTCATCACCTTTCTGAGGGAAGAACACACCATACTTGGAGTTTCCAGCATACTCCTCCAAGGCCTTAACATATGTTGCCTTAAGTACATGTATGTCTCCAAAATGTAGTCCAGGATTCCTATAAACTAAGACATCCCCTGAAATTTGACCAGACTCCCTAGACCATAACAAAGAAAGCAGTGAGGAAATGAACATTTAAACTGCACAAACCCAAGTAAAGCACAAAGAGAAGCAAACATACATGATGACACAGACTTCATCTTCCTTAAGCTCTCCGGTGGGATCAACTACACCCATGAGATAGTATGATTCAGTCACAGGGAGCCTTGCTGCTTTGAGATCACTCTTCTCTGTTTTTGAAAAAATAGACAGCTGATCCTGCAAGTGTGGTTCATCAAGCGGGATACCAGCCAAAATCATTTGTGCAGCGATGTGATCATCCATATATCCATGATGAAGAGCAGCTGCACAAATAAATCAACTTCTTAGAAAAAGATCAATCAGGGAGTCACATCATAAAGTTTATAGGGACTAACCTTTAAGAGCAGCACGTTTGTTGTCGAAGATGGTTTGGTACTCTTCCAGAGTGTTGAGCAATATATCAAGAAAGAACTCATCAGGGACTCCTCCATAGCTAAGCAGCGCAACCAAGTTTCTTGATAACTTAGTTTGTTTTGGTGGCACCTGCGAAGTAGAAGATGTTGTCATTTTTAACTTCCAAACACTTTCTTTCTCCTCTCTCTTTCTAGCAACACACCGGTGAAGCTGTTTATGCAGAGAGTTATAAAGAAAAATGAAGAGAGTCTACAGCGATGATTTGACTCGTTGATTTGATAACACGAGAAGCAAAAAAAGATTGCATTGATTCTCTGTTACTAAATTTAATTTTGTACATATCTTTTTCTCGAGAAGCAAAAGAGCTATCACTCCCTCTATAGAAAAGTTCTGAACAAGAAAAAGAGCTCTCACTCTCTCTATAGTCTATAGGTGATGATGTGATTCCTTGATTTGACGATACGAGAGAAGCAAAAAGATTCCATCATTTATTCTCTGTTACTAGATTTGATTTTTTACACCTCTCTAGGCATAGATGAATTGACAACTATACCGTATCTTTTGATACGTAATTACCATAATGCCTCATTTTCCTGTCATCGTTTGAGATGAGCCGCGCGTTTTGTAACCGCAGTAGCTAAACTCTCCGTGTAGGTTCATGTAGTTTTCTGAAAATCAGAGTGTAAAGTCTTTTAACATTAGTTAGACATCTCAGTCTTAAATTCTATCTTCTTCAGACCACAAAGAGGTTAGGCTTTTTTTTAGTCTCATGTGTTGTAACTTGGTAACTACTCCGACAGAATGATTTATGCGTTGAGCTTGAATTCAGTTTTCTTGGAACGAGTATGCTTTTTCAAGGTACTTATCTAAAATGCTTAACATCAATGGAGTTCAATACCATACTATGCAAATGTGGAAAAGAATACATTTATTAACGTAAAGAGCTTTGAGACCGAACATGTGCTTCGTGTAGACGTTCGACCTCTTTCTCCAACTGAAACTCTGCTGCAGCCTTCTCACTCGCCATAATCTTTAGTTGTGTTTGCTGATAGTACTGCATCATCACACACCACATGGCCAGAAGCCATCACACAAGTTCCCAATATGACTTTGATCTAAGAATCAGTGTGTTTTAGCTATCAACATTCATTAGTTCGTTCATAGTAGCGTTTCTCCATGATCTTTAAGTCAAACCGATTATCAAAATTGAACTTTTTCTTTACTAATTAACCGAGGTAGATTTGTAACTCAAGTCTGACGTCATATAGAAGTTTGCAAACCCTAAGCTGGTCTTATATATCATAACCTATATATAAAGTTTCATATGTTAGCTCTTCTTTATTAAAATGAAAGTACAAAAAAAATTACTGTACAAAGGAATAGTTGGACCATTTGATTATTTATCTAATATTGACATATTTGATTATTTACATTAATCAATCAAATAAATATTATTTTTAAAAATCTTAATAATTTATAAGGATATGAACAATAAATCAGTTTACTTATAAATTTAATTTTTACTTTTTATTATAGAAAAATCTGTTGGAAACAATTCTAACAAGATCTTACCAAAAAATTAAAATATTTTTTTATAAAAGTATTTGTTAATTTCGTTATCGGTAATATAATATTACTATAAATTAATACTAACTAAAAATAATATGCTATATTTTCTAAATTTATAATTATAGCCTATATTATATTAAAATAGAAAAGCTATATGAAATAAAAATAACAAAATTATATTAAATTGGTAAATCAACCAATTTTATTTTTAAAATTGCTTTCATTTAAATAAATAAATATCACTCATTGTTAAAACGAGTTAAAATTCTTAAATCATGTAATATTTCTATACAAAAAAAAATTGTTAACATATTTTTTCAACTCACAACAATATATTTTCTCAAAACAACTAACTATATATTATCATTTTATTTATTTTTAAACTCACAATAATATTTTATCTAAAATAATCATATATAGAATATTAATTATATAAAACTGTTAATTCATGTGTCAAATTACTTAGAGCTCCAAATACCATCGAATAAAATCTAGACATATTATATAGCCAACCCGAGAGTTCGGATCTTCCTTCGTTTTGGTCCGAATTGGTCTGAAGATTCTGTCCGGTTTTGGTCCGAAAGAGAACAAAAAAAAACAACAAACTTTTCTGCATGTTAGTACATCGGACTCTTCTGTGTCCGAGACGCCTCAAATTCCTACTAACAGCTACCAAACACAGTAACCACATCACTCAGATCCACGCCTTCGCAATCACCACCGGTCACTTACTTCATGGAAGCTTCATCGCTCGCGACCTCGTCGCTTCTTTCGTACGTATCGGCGAGATCTCACACGCCCGCAAGGTGTTCGACCAATTGCCTCAGAGAAACGTATCCGTTTACAACTCCATGGTCTTGGCGTATTCCCGTGGAAACAGACCAGACGACGTTCTGGGTCTTTACGACGAGATGATAGACGAAGGTGCTAAACCAGATAGCTCGACGTTCACTGTAACGATCAAGGCGTGCTTGAATGCTATGGCGTTGGAGAAAGGAGAGGCAGTGTGGTGTCAAGCTGTGGAGTGTGGGTATGAGAACGATGTCTTTGTGTGTTCGTCTGTGTTGAATCTGTACATGAAGTGCGGGAAGATTGATGAAGCTGAAGCTCTGTTTGGGAAGATGAAGAAAAAGGATCTTGTTTGCTGGACAACGATGGTTACAGGGTTTGCACAAGCTGGTGAGTCGTCAAAGGCGGTTGAGTTCTACAGAGGGATGCAAAGGGAAGGGTTTGGTAGAGATGGGGTTGTGATGCTTGGTCTCTTGCAAGCTTCTGGTGATCTTGGAGATCAGAGAATGGGTTGTTCTGTACATGGTTATTTGATCAGGACAGGTCTTCCTATGAATGTTGTGGTTGAAACCACTTTGGTTGATATGTATGTAAAAGTTGGGTTTTTAGAGCTTGCTTCAAGGGTGTTTAGTAGGATGGTGTTTAAAACGGTTGTCTCTTGGGGTTCGTTGATCTCTGGGTTTGCTCAAAACGGGTTAGCTGATAAAGCATTTGAAGCAGTGGTGGAGATGCAGAGCGTTGGATTTCAACCGGATCTTGTGGCTCTCGTTGGAATGCTCTCGGCTTGTTCTCAAGTCGGGTCGTTAAAGACAGGTCGATCAGTACATTGTTACATATTGAAAAGGCACTTTCTTGATAGAGTAAGTGCTACTGCTTTGATGGACATGTACTCAAAATGCGGCGTTATTGCAAGTTCTAGAGAGATCTTTGAACGGACAAGAAGCCAAGACTTGGTTTGTTGGAACACAATGATATCTTGTTATGGAATCCATGGAGACGGTGAAGAAGTTGTGTCAATGTTCGTGAAAATGACTGAATCAGATATAAAGCCCGACCACGCCACGTTTGCATCTCTTCTCTCTGCTTTTAGCCACTTAGGTCTAGTGGAACAAGGCCAGCATTGGTTCAGCGCCATGAGAAACAGATACAATATCAAACCGAGCGAGAAGCACTACGTTTGTTTGATTGATCTTCTTGCACGTTCGGGGAGAGTGGAAGAAGCTCTTGACGTGATAAACTCCGAGGAACTTGATAATGCTTTGCCCGTTTGGGTTGCTCTTCTCTCAGGATGCATTAACCATAGGAATCTATCAGTTGGGGAGATAGCTGCTAATAGGATTCTGGAGTTGAATCCGGATAGCACCGGAATCCAGACGCTGGTTTGTAACTTCTTTGCTACTGTGAAAAAGTGGAAGGAAGTGGCCAGAGTGAGGAAGTTGATGAGAAGTGGGGCTATGGAGAAAGTGCCAGGGTACAGTGTGATCGAGGTGAATGGACAGCTTAGGACTTTTCTCATGGAGGATCTGAGCCACCGTGAGCATCATCACATGTTGCAAATGTTGAGGGATTTGAGTTCTGAGATGAGAAATGTATATACATGTACATCCATTTCTGAATGTGTGTTTGTAGGTTGATCTAATTGTGTTCTCTACGGTCCATAATGTATGATCAAAACTGAAAATTCATGATTTATAATCTTAGATCATGAGCGAGGCGTGTACTTCGACTGATACGGACACTCGCTAGCTAGTCTGGAGTCACTTCGGTACGAACATTCGCCGATAGCCTGGATACATTTCGGTGGGTACTAGAATACACTGGGTTATTCAAAAAAAAAAAAACATTCATGTCACAGTAATGACTGAGAATACACCCAATATCTAGTGTATAAGATTATAGTATGAGTCCATACATCCTTTAGGCGACTAAGACCACACCACAGTATTTAACATACAACAATTTTCAGTTTTAATGTTATTTTTTTCGATTCTAATATTCCACTCTTTTTATTGCAACATTTTGCCTTATCTACGTACATCCGTAATCTCCTCTCGTCGAATAAGTAGACCAAGCCAAGTCTATTTTCTATTTTACTGACAAAAAATGACCAGGAGAAGAAGACACGGAGAGGTTCTTCAGCTTTTGTGAACTAACGGTTGTTCCTTCGAGAAGAGCAGTATACCAAAGAGCAGATGTTTTTGGAGATCTTCCACGTTCTGGATCGCTGAAATTCACATAGTATAAACCATATGTGTAATTGGGATCGATAAACTCGAACAAATCCATGAACGACCACTGGAAATAGCCTCTTATATCTGACCCATTTCTGTATAACAAATCTTATGGCGTTTTAGTATAATTATAATATATAAGAGACAAGTCTTTTCAAAGAGAATATGATTAGTACACACACCTCACTGAACTGAGCACAGCAGCAATATACGCATGAAGGTATTCAACTCTTCCCACGTCGTTAAGCGATGAATGCTGGTTAGTCGGTTGACCTAATTATGTATATTTAACATATATAGAAACTCTCAATGTTTTGTAACGTTTTGAGGCTAAGTAAAGAACAAGTGATAGAAACAAATACCGTTTTCAAGAATGTAGACGGGAATATTGCCATAGTTCTGCTTTATGTATTCCAACACTCCTTCAAGACCCCATGGAAGCACATCAAACTGTAGATATATGACAATTGATGAAAAGAGTGTTAGGGTTCAGAAACGTGGTTTTGATATTAGAAGTCTTTGGAAGCACACCTTGAACAATGTAGAATTCCCAATGGCTGTCCAGGAAAATGAAAAAAAAAAAATCAGCTATGGAATAGGTATGGTAGATATAATCATATAAACACAGACATCCCATGAAGAAAAAGCATACGTAGTAGTAAAGCATTCATGTCTGAATCAAAATCTCCTGCGTGGATACTACTAGATAGTTGTGCCGTGTACAGTGTTGTATAGTGAATGAGTCCCAAGAAGTCGGATGAGCCTTTAACGAGTTCTGATTCTTCTTTCGAAAAACTTGGTAACCTCTCCCCCACGGTTCTCTTCATCACATCAGGATAGTCCCCAAACACCAGCGGGTGCAAAACCCTATAGGATTCAGAGATAAAAATATTCTTGCCCTTTAGGTCAGAGACTCAGAGAAGCCTAAGAAGAGATGAATATAATATTTAAAACTGTTTTCTTAGAGATGAACTGTATTCAACGAACCAGGCTAAGTAGAAATCTTTGGCTCTTTGAGTTGCGATCTTGTCCTCTTCAGAGCTAGTAAAGGGAACCATCCAGTATGCAAATAAAGTTATACCTACAGACCCATGCTGCTTATCCTACACCATCACACAACAGAAACACAGAGATAAAAGCATCATTAACTCTGAGAATCTATGTTGAATATCTCAATAATAAATTTTATTATTTTTAGTTATTGAATGGCTGACAAGTAGCAAATGAGTTTCTTACAACTTTTCCCTCTCTTTTTCTATTTTTCTAATATTTTATTTTGAGAAATTCTGTGAAGAAAATACCACTGCTAATGGCCTAAGCCGAGCATTCAAGAGATTATGGTTTTGTGTGTGTAAGCTTACCTTATATATTTTCTTATACAATCTTGCGGTAGATGCATGTGCAAGCAACATGTTATGGAGTGCAATATATGGCTCAGTTGAAGAGTTTCCTCTGGAGCAATTGACTATCCCAAATGGAGGAGAACAATGCATAGGAGGGGAAGCTCCTATGTCATAACCTCCCCAAGCTAGCATATTGGGCTCGTTAATAGTCCACCAGGATTTCACTTTGCTGCCAAACTCTTTGAAGCAAACGTCTGCAAAAGCCGTGAAGTCATTGCTGCCACAAAAAGATCGTATGTAAGATGATATACGACATCACACACTTAAATCCTATAGTTTTTTTTTTTTCGCTCATAGAGTTGCTACTAGTAAAAAGTTTATTTGCAATGGTTGGCTTTACATGATTTTTTGGTCGATCCATCCTCCGTATTCATCTTCAAGAGCCTGAGGGAGATCATTGTGATATAACGTAACATGCGGTTCAATTCCTATAGTATCCCATTCATAGCAAGCAGAGAACCATTTACTTAATGTTCTTACCAAGACACATGACATAATCAAACCAAATGTGGTTATGAGAAAAGCACAGTCTTATTTAATTTTTACCATAACTCGTAAGCTCATTAATGAAGTTTTTGTAGAATCGTAACCCCTTTGAATTCACAATACCTCTTCCACCTGAAAAAGCAAAGGACTTTAAAATTCAAGACGACAAGGTAACAAAACTCGAGTTGTGGCAGAGAAGCACACACACACTTGGTATAAGCCGCGGCCACGAGATAGAGAGTCGGAATGCATCTAAACCCATGTCGTACATCAACCTTACATCCTCCTGCGGCATTGTCACGTTTCCAACATGTTATTATTTATTAGTAGCTCATTTATTATGAAAGTCATCATCAAATTTGTACCACTAGGCCAACCTTATATTTATGATACCCATCACATGCTATATCTCCGGTAGGTCCATCACCTGCAATTGTTAAGAACTCTGATTGTTATTAAACCGCAGAAAATATCTTTGTGTTTAACCTTAAAATGTTTAGTGAAAAGATCTTAAGTACTAGAGTGAACGTATGTGTCCCAAATGCTAGGCATTCTTCCATCTTCATCAACAGCTCCTTCCCACTTTGTAAGAATTCAAACCCATATTCATCAGATTATCAAAATCCATATGAGTCTAGGTAAAGAAAAACGTAGTTTGAGTTCCAAACCTGAAAAGCAGAAACGGCTGATCCGAAGACGAAACCCTTCGGGAAGTCGTTCCTGCTATAAACATCGCTGCATCTTCCGGGTGAAGCGAAGCTCAACAAAATGATAATCAAAACCAAAATCTGTTCCATCTCTTCTTAAAGGGGTCTACACGAAGGAGAAGAAATAATATTTGTTACAATCTTTTCCAAGTTTATACCTTTTCCTATCTTTCTTTTGGTTGAAGAAAGTACGTACATATGGCAGAATATAACAAAATTTAGTTATGTGAGAAAAGTTTACCAAATATGTTCAGGAACTAGCTAGAATGTTTCTTTTCTCTGTCTGCTTCCATTCTTAACCACCATATAATAGTATAATACATGTGTTTTTTTCTTTCTATACCACTTATTTTCAACCAAACTCCACTGCTCCACATGTGTGAGTTAGAGCATCCGCAGCGTTGAACCGCACCACGGGTTCGTAATTTTAATTTTTTATTAATTTTTNAAAAAAAAAAAAAAAAAAAAAGCGGACCACTCGCAGGCCACCACGTGGCGTGGGGCCCGCAAAACAGTCACGATCCCGTATCGTCAGGAAGAGGTTTCGCGAGCTCGGGTCACCAATATTTGATTACTTTATTATATTTTTTATGGGGAAGCGTTTGAACTCGGTGATGAACCGACCGTTGCGTTAGAATCAATCAAGCTAGTGTGGTCGTCATTCGTCAACAAGGATTTACTAGAGTAATAAACGCTACTCATCTTCCATCATATTCTTCTAAACGTAATAAATAAATTCTTGGTGTTAAAAATACACCTTGAGTTAAAATTAATTTGTCATTTTTATTATGTTTGTTTTCGTAGACTTTTTTTGTCAAGACATTTTATTCATGAATTTGTGAAACTAAATCAGCCAATTGATCATGTTTTTCTTACTCAGATATTTCTTATTTCTTTGTTAAAAATAAATCGCATGTGACACTTGATCATGTATTTTCCCCTCAAATCCAGCATCTTATATTTTTCTACATTGCAATGTGACACCAGCGTGGTGGTCACTAGTTAGAAACAAAAAGAAAAGGACAAAGACGAACTTGTGTGGAGTGTGGTTGTGGTGAACTGAGACCACGTGTGGTTTATAACTAGAAGCGCATAAAGCAAACAAAGTTTTATGTCGGCAATGTAATCCTATCAGCTATCAGGCTGCAAACATATTTCTCACTTCGAGAGAACTCTCAAAAGTCTTGCATATTGAACAGTTCATCCTCTTTAAGCGACATGATACGGCCAGTACCGCTTATCCATTGCAAACATTTTAAAAACCAATCAACTTTAAAAAGATTAGAAAAATTAACCACTCACAAATCTGTTAATCCTAGACACTAACCCTTTGTATAACCAGCAACCGCGAAAAAACTACACTTTCGCACTCCAAATCAAACATATGTTTCAAATATAAAATAAAACTGAAGAAATCTTCCAGCACCAAACAAAGAGAAAACAGAGAAACCCCTACTAGAAACACAAATTTGTAGAGTTATGTTTTTTGACATAAACGGGTGGATATAGTTTAAAGAAAAAAATGTTTAAAAGCCTACCTAACTCCCATCTAATATTTTTTTTTTTTAAATATTAAAAAGCAAATACAAAACATTTGAAAAGAAATCAGTTAAACTGTAAAACGTAGTACTAGTTTAAATATGAAATATCAAAATTTATACTAAAATAGTTTTGCAACATCATGTAATTTATCTATATTAAAAAGAAATCGACCAATTTCTGGTATTATTATTATTATTAAACTGTAGACCCACAGCTGATCTAAATCGTATAAACAAACTAAAAATAATTGCTGACAAAAAAAAACTAAAAATAATTAATTACATCTTTAGGAGGAAACATTATATATAACATGGCCATCAAGCCGCCACTAACGGTAACGGCGTTGAGTGTTTTTCACACAAAAACTATTTAACAAGAAAATAATATACTATTTTTCTTCTCATCTAAAAAATAATTGGAAATGGAGTGAGGCAAAGACAAGAGAATTGAAAAGTCAAGCATCACTAGTCAACGTTGGCTAAACCTCTTCTCTTCTCTTCTCTATCTTCTTCTTCTTCTTCGTTAATTCTCCTTATTCACACATATCATCTCTCTTTCTTCGTAAAGGTACCCTCTTTCTCGCAATCTCTCTGGACTAGCCTTCTCTCATGGCAGTAAGTTTCTTTGAAAATTACGATTCGATATTCAATTCTGATTTGCTAGATTAGATAAGAAAATACCTGTACTGACAAAGGAAACTGCAAAAGAGATCTTGTCTTGTTGCGATCTTGTTCTGTAATAATTGCTTCGTTATCCCGATTATACCCTTTTGTTTGTTTGGAGCTGATTTGAATTGTTTTTTATATCATTCATTAATGTTGCAAGGAGCGTGCGAATGTTCCAAAGTTCGGAAACTGGGAAGGAGAGGAGAATGTTCCTTACACAGCTTACTTTGAGAAAGCTCGTAAAGGACGCGCTCCAGGCGGTGGTAGAGTAACGAACCCGAACGACCCGGAGTATCACTCGGATTCTCAGTCTCAAGCTCCTTCGAGAACCAAACCCGAGGAAGTTGTTGACCCGGTTAGGAAGTCGCGTGAAGGGACGAGAAGCCGAGAAGAGAGCGAGTTGAAGCAGTTTGGTGGTGGTGGTGTTGGTGATGGTAGTGGTGGGAGTTCATCAAACGAGAAAAGACAAGGAAGGGCTTCTCAGAACAATAGCTACGATAAGTCTCCCTTGCACAAGAACTCATATGATGGCACTGGAAGAGCAAAGCCCAAGCCAAACCTTAGAGCTGACGAAAGCGTAAGATCTCAGTTTTTTTTTTGTTGGACGTCCATAATAAACCGGGAATTTAAGGGTTAACCGATTGGTTTTAAGTTGGAAGTCCATAATAAACCGAAACTTAACAGTTTGGAAATGTTTTTACAGCCTGAAAAAGTGACGGTGGTGCCGAAATTCGGTGATTGGGATGAGAACAATCCGGCGTCAGCTGATGGATATACACACATTTTCAACAAAGTCCGTGAAGAGAGAAGCACTGCAGCCAATGTGAGTGGATCTTCGAGAACGCCTACTCACGCGAGCTCCCGTAATAGCCCTTCCAGCAGTTCCAAAGTAAGACACTCAACTCCTTTCAAGCTCGTTGCTTCTCACTGTAAAACATCTTTCTTTTTGTAAATTTGTTTTTTCTTCTTCTGTAATTGACAGTGTTGCTGCTTTGGCTTTGGAGGAAAATGAAAAGGGAAAACGGTTTGTATGTTTGCGGGAACAATTGTGTGTGTATAGTTATCGAGAAATCAGTGTGTGTTGTAATCTTAATGATCAGACGGTCGAGTAAGTTTAGATGGGAATAAGGCATATCAGTCGCAGTTGCGTAAAACTTATACTATAGTGTCTGTATGTATGTTTTATGGTTTTTCATTTTACTTTTGGTGTTTTCGTTCTGCACATTCCAGTTTTGGACCTGCTTGCAGATTCATTATATTTTGGTACGGGCTCACCAATTTGGTTAAGAAAAAAACAATTAATATACTTACGTTATTGCAGTTATGATTGGCCGCTGGAGTATTTCCATTATGCTCTGTAGCTTTTGAGCTTATAAAAAAACATGTGTTTGAACTTGAAGTATTTTTGCTTATAAACACTTTGGGGAGGCAAAACTTGGAACATCTTGATCCTAAGCTGTTTTTTGTTTTGTTTCATTTTCCTTAAAACTTGGAACGTCTTCATCCTGATGAGTTACCTACTGTACTTGAATCTTTACTTCTACTGATCATACCTCACCGCCGGTAAAGCATTACAAATAACAAGTAACACTACTTGTACTTCCTATGGCACTTCAATACTAAGATGAATTAGCTCTCCGATGATCTTCAAGAAGTTGTCTATATTTACATTGGTTGTTTGTTGATCTTTCATCTCGTATCTATAAAGCACGAGCTGAGCGTGAACTCACTTTGGAATAACTGTGGCATATATAACGTCATGTCTCTGTTGTGGTTGCACCTTTTTTTTCTGTTGAAGGGCTTATATTACACCAAATACAATAACTAGGTATTGAACACAAAATTTACAAGATATACCTACTTGAAAAACAGTAAACTGAAATTACATTAAAAACACACACACACGCATACTAGAACTTTGGAAACACACAACTGAAAAAAATCAGTAAAATGTACACGAACAATTGAACAACATATGCCTTATAAATGCTTACTAGGAAGACTCAACGAGCCCATGTAGAGACTCTGAGCTTTCTTCGACCAAAGATTTTTGTGAACCATGCACGATTGTGTGAAAGGAAGATACGTCCGATTACTACTCCACAGAATACACCAGGTCCATAGGCTATTCCAGCTGCCAACCAGCTGAACATTTGTTCCTCTGCCTCTGAACGTTCTTCGACTTGCTGTATCGTAGGATTCAAGGTATAGGTTTGTTGACAGATCTCTTCAAGCCCGTAGAGTCCAGGATTGTCCAAGAACGAAGAACATCTCTGCCTTTGAATCTGTGTGCCCCGTGGCACTGGACCGTGGAGAAGATTATGAGAGAAGTTCACGTACGACAGAAAGGAGAGTTCACCAAAATCTTGAGGGATCTGACCTGATAATTTATTTTTCGAGAGGTCTAATGCCTCGAGGTTTGTCAAATTCGCCAAGAACCGTGGGATATCACTTGTGAAGGCGTTACCTGACAAGTTGAGTAGACGCAGTCCTTTCAAAAAGCACAAAGATTCAGGAATCTTGCCGTGAATCCTGTTTCCGGAAAAGTCAATGGCTCTGAAGTCTTTTTGTATTCGTTCGAACCTCGTCTCCACACCTTTGTTCACCATCTCCATCGAGCGGTAGAGTAGAAGGTAGCTAGAATAATACTTCACGAAATCTACCATGTAGTCATTTCCTTCGGTCAGTGTTGTCATCACACGCCAGCTGGAAAAATAGTGAGGCGGGAGAGTTCCAGTGAAGTCGTTACGTGAAACATCGATCACTCTCAAACTCTGAAACCCATTATTAGACACGTGGCGGTGATACAACGGCCCGTGGAACTCGTTCGATCCGAGGATGAGGACGTTTAGTGACGGTAGAGATCCTAACCAGTGTGGAAACTCGTCTCTGATTCTGTTGCTTTCCACGTTCAAAAGTTGTAGTGCTTTGCAATTTTTCAAGGAGTTTGGGAACTTTCCTTCCAACTGGTTGCGACTAACGTCTAGTGATCGTAGCTTGGTAGCATCGACAAATATATCTGGAAGTACTCCACCGAAACTGTTGTTGCGTAGATTTATCTCCGTGAGAGACACAATAGAGTTACTTAAGCAAGGAGGAATCGAGCCGTTGAAGAGATTGTTGGACAAATCTAAATATCTCAACCCTTTATGCATGCAGATCCAATGAGGAAACGGTCCTTGAAATGAGTTATAACTTAGATCCAATATTTGGATCAGTGTTTCTTGTGATGAAGAGTTTTCAAAACTGCTGAAATGGTTGTGAGAAAGAGTTATTGTTGTCAGTCTCCATAAGAAACTTGGCACTTCACCTTTTAACTTGTTGTTGGAAAGATGTAAATCTGTGAGGTGGACCAACTTTGATATAGATCTAGGAATTGACCCTGCTATATTGTTATGGCTCATATATAACTGTCTGAGGTTGAGAAATTTGGATATAGATTCGGGGATTAGGCCATCAAATCTGTTACGAGAAAGACCAAGAAAATGAAGCTCGGATGATGATGTATTCACAAACTCTACGGGTCCTGTGAACTGGTTGTCTCCCAAATTTACAGATTGTAACGAAGGAATAGAAAACAAGGATTTAGGGAAAGACCCGAGAAACGAGTTTTTACTAACATCAAACTGCTCTAAGTTGTGGAATCCACTCAAGTCCGGTGGAAGCGAGGATGTGAAGTTATTAGAGCTGAGGCTAAGATAGGAAAGCTTTGTTAGCTTGGCTAATGAAACTGGAATAGCACCGACCAGTTTATTATAAGAAAGGTCAACAGAAGTGAGATGAGAAAGGTTACCTAATGAAGAAGAAATCTCTCCTTGGAGATTGCAACTGCTAAGGTTTAAGTGACGAAGATATTGGAGTCTAAAAAGACCGCTGCTACTTTTCAAAGAGCTGTTGAGAAAGGTCCCATTGAGTTCGAGTGATATCACCTGACCATATTTTCCATCACAGGCGACACCCTTCCACTGACAACAATCACTGCTCTTATTCCACGAAGTCAACCATGTATTAGTTGTAGACTCATCAAATGAAAACTCGCCTATGAACTCCAAAAGAGCATCCCTCTGGTCGTGGCGGCAAAAGTGGAACGTAGGAGAAGCGAGCGTGTGGAGGAAGAGGGATAAAATTATAATGATAGAACCAGAAACGCAATAACAATGGCTTAGGATCATCATATCCTTTTTTTCTCTTTTTGTGTTTTGCGAGTTGGTTTATGTTTTTTTCAGTGGTTCTCTTTAAGAAGAGGAAGAGAGAAACGCTGGTGAGACTTTGACAGTTGTCTTATCAGCTTGTCGGATTTTGTTGACCTGTCGTTTTTGTCAATCAATTGTGCCGCGTGTCTCGAAAAATTTCCACACAAAAAATAAGTCTTGGCACGGATCGGATATCCGGATTTTTTGAAGATATTTGTGATTTGCTTTGAATATTACGGATAACTAATTTTCCGATTTGCTTTACTTCGAAAAAAATACAGATATTCAGAAAAACAGATACCCGAAAAATAAATAATTATTTGTCGATACTTACAGATATCTCATTTTTAATTAATGCAAATAATTTTAAAAATTTGATAAAAATTTGTTTTATAAAATATTTTTTTTTGCATGATAGAAAAGATAAAAAAAATTAAAATTAGTAAATCTACATATTTTGTAAATTTTTAAATTCAGTTAACAATTATAATAACACAAAACTTAAGAAAAAAAATATAATTGGTCATAAATATTTTCTTTCTGTTTTATGTAATACTTTTATATAACTAATAATGTGAATAGAATCTGTCAAATCATATGTTAGAATAATAATTATATAATTTTTTATATTTAAAACTTTAAATATAATCAAAATTTACATGTATTTATGTATCAACAGATTGGATCAGATATTTGCTTCTTAAAATTTTAATATTTGTGATTTGATTCGATTAGATTTAAACGTATATTGAATTTTAGTATTTGCTTTACTTTAAAAACTTACGGATATCCAAAATTTTCGGATCGAATAGCAATAGATAACAAATCGAATCAAATTAACCGGAGAAAATGTCCGGCCCTAATAAAAAGTAACATTAGCTCATTAACTCTCTCGATTCAGTCTTATTCTTTGATTCTAGAGGTTTAAGATCTGTCTCCACTTAAAAAAAACAAGAAATCGACTAATATCTGAAGTAATTTTAGATCTCTTTCGTTTTCTATTCAACTTCAGCTTTCGTTAGTTTGAATTAAAAAAAATGAAATTCATCTTTCTAAATTAAATATCGGATTTTTCGAAATTTGAGATAAAATTTAGACAATTCATGTAATATTAAATATTTCAGATAAAAAAATTCAGTATTTTTTTTGAAAATAAATATTTTAATACTTAAAAGTATGATTTCAATTTTTTGATTTTAGAAATATAAAATCTGCTCCCATAATTAATATGATTTCGATTTTTTTATTTTAGAAATATAAAATCTCCTCTCATAGTTGATGATATGATCCAAACTTTGTTTTTTGGTTAAATTCAGTATTGTTCTTTGGTTCCAGATAAATGTGGACATATATCTAAACTCATGTATTCAATATTTGTTCTTTTATCAAACAGGAATACTGGTGTACAAATATTTGTAGGGCCAATTCCATAGATAGTAAGTTGATTTCTAATGTCTAAATATATCATAGACTTTTCCTCCAAGGTTGAGTTGTTAATAGAATTTCCTTTTTGGTGTTTTTATCATGGTTTTGTTCTACATTTTTGTTCATGGTGCTGCCTAAGACGACTTTATAAAAAAAGACAACTGGTTAATTGTATTCGCTACTTTGACTTTTGATTATTCGGAAGTATCCGAACAAAAAAAAAATGAACATTAACTTTTAAGGCAAGTTGTATAAACGGATGGTCAGGATCACTCCTACTCTATAGATGCGATCCACAAAGATCCTTCCCTCCTTCAGCGCCAACGTCAATATTTTGGCGGTCAATCAAAAAACATTTCGAAATTTAACGATTTTAACCCCCAAAAATACTCCAAAACATTTCATTAGCAGAAGAAGAACATATACACCTCAACCAGATCTTCATCTTCCTCACACACACACACACAAACTCTCTCTCTCCATCTTTGTTCAATTTGTTGATGTGATTGTCTTTAAAGAGAACTCGAATCTTTGGCTTTGGTTTCTACTCTTTCTTTCTTAATCCCATTCCAGGCACTGCTTTGGGTAGATTCCACCACCACTTCTGGAGAAAAATTAGGGTTCGATTTAGGGCTTTTCTCTCCACAATCCGAATCCAATTTTCGCGCCAAACCCAGTTTCACTGATATGGTGAGGATCCAGAAAGTGGAATCCTTTTACTCAAAGCTCCGCGAATCCGCCACTTCCTCCGATTCACCGAACCCTCTTCTGATATTCCCTTCCTCATCCGACGTCGACTCGATCTGCGCCCTCAAGGTCATCACTCACATTCTCGAATCCGATTCCATCCAGTACTCGTGTTTCCCCGTCTCGTCGTTCCTCGAGATCCACAAGTACGCGGGTCCTGGTCTCTGTTCTTCCTCGAAGAGTCCCGTGACTATACTTTTGATTAATTGGGGATGTCACCGTGATTTGAGGCTCGTGCTTAAGCTTGGTCCCAAAGCTCGTGTCTTTGTGGTTGATAGTCATAGGCCTATTCATTTGCATAACTTGAGTGATGGTAATGAGAGGGTTGTTGTGCTTCATACTGATGATGATGAGAGGCAAGCTGATCTCGCTTATGATTTTGATGTGTTGAAATTAGCCAAAGAGAGTTATCAGATGCATCAAGGAAGTGATGGAGAAGAAGAGGAGGAGGAGGAGGAGGAAGAGAGTGATGATGAAGATGGTGATAGGCCAAGTAAGAGGAGGAAGACTGATGATGATGATGGTGTGAGGCTTTTCAAGAAGCTAAAGAGGGATTATTACAAGATGGGGACTTTCCATGGGAAGCCATCTGGTTGCTTGTTGTTTGAGCTGTCTCATATGTTGAGGAAGAACACTAACGAGTTATTGTGGTTAGCTTGTGTTTCCTTGACTGATCAGTTCGTTCACGAGAGGTTAACCGACGAGAGATACCAAGCTGCGGTGATGGAGCTTGAGCAGCACATCAACAGCTCTGGGAACATAGACAAGGTCACTTCCGTAACTTTGAAAGACGGGACCAAGGTTCGAGCACCGGACTGTTCGAGAATCTCTTACGAAGAAGAGCCTAGGCTTATGCTGCTGAGAGAGTGGAACTTGTTTGACTCCATGCTTTGTTCGTCATACATTGCAACGAAGCTCAAGACGTGGAGTGATAACGGGATCAAGAAGCTTAAGCTTCTGCTAGCGCGTATGGGGTTTGCGCTTATCGAGTGCCAGCAGAAGTTTCCTTACATGAACAACGAGGTGAAGAGGAAAATGAAGCAGGAGTTTGATCGGTTTTTGCCGGAGTATGGTCTAAATGAATTTTACTACAGGAGTTTCCTGCGGCTTCATGGATACAGCTCGAGGGTCTCTGCTGCTGATGTTGTCTACGGTATTACAGCGCTTCTTGAATCGTTTCTTGGTTCAGGTGGCTCCTCTGCTTCACAGCAGTTTGGAGAAGCTTATGATGCTTTGTCATTGAACAATCTTGATAAGCTTCGTTCCGGGATGCAGCAAGCAATCAAGGTTCAAAGAGCGATTCTCAGACAAGGAAGTGCAGCAATCACCAAGACAGGATGCATCAGGAGTGGAAGGAAGTTCAGATGGGTGAAGGTTGAGGATTCCATTGACGCTAAGTATTTGGGATATCCTCAGGCTTTGACAAAGTTCTGTTACTTTCTAATGGATGCTTTGAGGGAGAAAGGAGCGAGGATGAAACCGATGCTATGTGCTTGCGCATCTCAGCAATTAGGGAAGATACTTGTGGTTGGAGTTTGTGGGAAGCCGAGACTTGGTGCTGTAAGAGGGAATGCGTTTGGTAATGCTTTTAGAAAAGCGGCTCAAGATAGTAGAGCTGATTACTTTCATGAGCTGTTTGAGTCTTCATGGATCGTCTTAGATGCTTCTGCTGTTAACTCTTTCATGATTAGATTAACTGAGAAGCTTTGACATAGAACTCTCAAGGTATCTTTACTCTGTTTTTCTTTTACCAGTTTTCTTTCAATTTATTTATCTCACATTGTTTGGAAGACTTTGTAATAGGCAGAATCTGTTATCAATCCTGTAACTTGTTTAATCAAATAAGCAAAGAGGTTTTATGTGAAAATGATTGGTCCTTTGACTTGTATTGGTGCTTATGATAATCCTAAACGTATGCAGAGAAAAATAATGTTAGTATCAAATTGGATGATTGAAAGTGGATCGTTATAACTCCAAAGAAACTGAGATTGGCCGAAAACAAAGGAAAAAGCCCAGACCGCTTACCGTTTTTCCAACGCAGAGAAAAATGTGTTCTTGTACAGGCTGATATGTCAGAATCAGAGAACTCTAGTTTATATATAGTAAGAAGATTAAGTTTTAATTTAATTTACGAAAATATCTTTTTTTTGGGCAACTATTTACGAAAATAGCTTTCTCTTACAAATTATATATCAGTGCTACAGTTGATTTGTATTTTTGTATATGTTGACGTTGTCAACTTGATTGAGCAAAGTATTCTCAATCCCTACAAAAATTGAAAATAAGTATTTTTCCCAAAATATTCTACCGATTTCATCGACTTTGTTGAATTGGTCACACCAAACGTTTTTAATCTGTTTGGGTTTTACCTCGTAAGTGTTAACATATAAGATCTATTTTTAGCGTGTGTTCGGTATATATATATATATGCTGTGTATGAACAACGAAAAAAACACATTCTTTTCACGAGATCCATAATAACAGAAATAATCTTTTATCAATTTCTTAAATCATGAAGTATACTATTTCAGTTGTTGTTTTGTGCGTTCTCTTGTCTCACGTTTCGAACATTGTGAAAGGTAATATATTATTATTTATTATTTTCATTTGATTCTGTATCTTGAAACTGTGAAATTATTGATTATTCCTATAAACAAAGTTGGCGTTGAACAAAAAGAGCGTATTACAATTTGATTATCTTATCAATCATTATTTAGCCAATGATTTTATAAAAGATTAACTTTTTTTTTGGTTTATTTTTGTTGGTCTCTGGAAAATTATGAAAGTGAATGGCATAGACCCTTCGTGTAGAAAGTATCGTATATTTCCTGGAAAATGCAGCCCTGATGGAAACCAGAAGTGCCATGCCGAAGCAAAGTCAAAAGGAACAAATGAAAAATTTGACCGTTGCGAGTGTACAAACACAATTTTAAAAAAGATGGACTATCATGAGTGCACTTGTTTTGTTAACCCTCCTTGTCGTCAAATCTAAAGACAACAAGACTGCTTTTGTTATACAAAACCTCTTTGTCCATAATACACTATTACAAATAAAACAGTTTTACCATAAATAAGAGAGGAGAGTTTTTATGCTAATATATATGGTTAAAAATATATTGCGAGACTAAAATTATTCTAAATGTAATTTATTTACTATAGAAACTAATAAATTTATGAGTTAATTGTTTTAAAAATATTTGTTCGCATAAAGATAATTTTTCAGTTTATCTAATCAACACAATAATGAGGCTAAGCTTTTTCCAGAAGTTGACACGTAAGATTTTTGGAGTGTTTTAAGATTGATATGTCATTAGCTGAAAAAAGTCCAAAAAAACCAATGAAAACATTTCCTTAATACACGTAATCTTTCTCCTCTCTTCTCATGTCTTCTTCATTACCAGAGCTTCGAAGAAGAAACATGGCCGACGGATGCAGTCGACGTGTGCTTCATTCATATCACCACACGAGTGGAGATCGTCTTTCTAATGTCGAAACCCCTCATTTCTCGCTGTGAAAGGGGATCCGTCAAAAGACAGTCAAGATCGAGAAGGAGATAAATCAGCAGAAAGTTTGCTTCTTTGAAACACAAGATGGTGTAGAAGCAACCTCAGGACTGGAAACTATCGCAGGCGTTGTGACTGTGGAAGAGGTGCAGTTTTCTTCTCTGTAGCAAGGTAAAAGCAAAAGTATTTGTGAGAGCTACGGTTTTGGGAGGTTCAAAGACATTGATCAAGTGTTGTTATTTGAATGGGCAGGGAAGAGTTGATGAATGTATTGATTTTGATCGCCACTATGGAAGACTGGTTGTAATGTTTGGAGTACATTCTCAGTGTACAATAGGCATCTAAGTTTATTCTCTCATTTTCATCGTATGTGATCAGTCAGAGATGCTAAACGAGAGAAGGGAACAAAAAATATTTCAGGAGCTTACTTGCACGGTTGGAGTATTTGCGTGATGCTAACTTTTGATGCATTGGTCCAATTATAATGTTCTGATATTTATGGAAAATCCTTCATTTTTATGACTATTAATATTGAGTTTTCTTTTTTTTTCTCTCTATAAAACAGAGGCAAGCAGCTCAGTGTGTAAGACAGAGTGATCCGGTCAAAGGCTGATTGATCATGGGATGGATATATGTGCAGACAAGAGATATATAAAACTTCAATGTGATTCTCTCTATACTATATGTATTTTCCTTGACAGTTGAAAATGATGCCACACTGTTATGTGCTTATATATATTGGTTTGTGAACTCAGATCTTTTTGTGACTCTAACTGAAGATTCCCTTCCCTAATTATGTTTTAAACTTGCAGATATAGCCGTCACGATAAGCAGTCCATTACCTGGTTGGATACTTTTGCATTTACGTGATGCACACTTGATCTAAGCATTGACATCACTATCCACATTGCCAGAGAGGTAGAAAACCTTAATTAAGTTCTCGGTGCTTAGCGTATGTGATTAAAAGTATGGTGAAGATTGATAATCTTCTCTGACAACAACACAAAAGTGGTAGTTGTGTGATGAGCCTGAGATCTTGAAAGGTCTTGGTTTTTGTGGGGTTAACAAATCTGTAAAATGGGATGGACAATGTCAAGAACCCTGTTGTGAATTTTTTAGCTTGGATTGACCCGGATGAGAGTGGATAGAAGACCTTGCCAAGTTTTGAGTTCCAATTTTCGTCTTTGATGTAAAGATTGTCTTGTGCAGTGAATGAGTAAAGCTAGAGAGGGGTTTTGTTGAGTTTATTGCAGAAAGAGATAGTGGAATCTGTGTTGTTGGGACTCAAGATTTCTATGACTATCTCGATATCAATGATGTAGCTTACATGGCTGCTGATAAAGATGGCCGGTTTGGATCAATTCCTTCTTGGAGGGATCTTTAGTCCCAAAAATGTGAAGAAGTGTTCTTCTCGATGCTTGGCCCTGCTGATGAAATCCTTCTACTCCAGAGCTCCTTAAAGCCTATAAGACAGAGTGAGGACCATTTAATTAACCTAAACACTACATCCACAAATATAACTTGTCTAAGCTTCTACACCATGTTTATTCATGTATATCTCAATACAACACAATCTAGAGATAACGACATGGCATATTTTTAAAAGAAGACTGAGATATATAGATTTTTTAAGATCAAGAAGTGTCAGCTAGATTGTGAGATCACAACAAAACAAGTTAGAAAGACGTGAAATATCAAATTAAAAAAAAAAAAACAAATAGAGTGAAATTTTGGTATCCGAGAGTACAAAAACGTGATCACGAGTCATGATCACCACCATATCACATCAAGCTTTAATGTTCTTCACAAAAGGAAGGACTCGTCTTGTGGGCACTAGAGATTTTCCAATAAAGTTATAATAATTCAAGTTCGAAAGACTTGTAGATATACGCGTCTATTGAGTTACTATGCTTTCTTCTTTCATACGAGAAAAATCTGTGTATATCTCTTTATATTACAGAAGAAGAACTCTACTATGGAGTTTTGATAAACTAAAGAGTACATTTCTCTACCAAAACATGATGTCATTGTAGCTGTTTCTTGTCGGTCAGGCTAGATTATTACATTTTACTCTATGAGTTCATGTAAATAGTTGAAGTAATTTTTATGTTGGTCTATCGCACCGATACACAGTGGCGGAGCAAACCTAATCTTTTATGTGGGTCAAATTGATAATTAATTGAATTACATGGGTCAATACACCTTAAGTTTGTAGCATTTTCTTATTTTCAATAAAAAGTACATGTAAAATTTGATAATCACAAAAATTCACCAGGGTCATTTGACCACCCTATTCGTTACCTACCTCTGCCACTGTGCACACAGACATAATATATGTGAGATAAATTCAGAAATTAAAGTGATGTCTAACGTGAAAACTTAAAAACATAAATATACACAAAAATTAATAATAACATTATTTTATAATTAAAGATTTTGGTTTATAATCAAACTGGACAAAATATGAGAGTTGAGACCTACGTAAAATAATAAAACATGTACATGATGACGTGGAACCATCTATTTAGGATCCGACTGGTTTATACGCAACAATTATGATTACGGGTGCGGTAGTTTGTGAAAGTGGATGATTGCGGCTTCAAGCGTTTTTTATGATTAACACAACGTTTGAAAATTGTTGTGTTTACAGAATATTTGTGATTGATTGATTATAAAATACTGCAACGGTTTAATAATAAATTACCAATATTAAAATATTATAACATTATAAAATATATAAAAACATACTCTTGCAATAAAATATATATATTAATATATTATAATTAATAAATAAGTTTCAGTTGTAATTTTAATAAATTTGTTTTGAAGATTTATACTAAAAATTTTAAAAGAATATTTTATTTCATTTTGTATATGTGTATATATTTATATATGTATGTATATTAATTTTAAAAAATCTAATGAATAGTTTTAAGGTGTTATAAAACAAATTATGATACTGGTTGTGAATTTAAAATTTAAAATATTTTTGAAAATAATTTGATATTTATTTATCCACCCGCAATCGTCTGCAACCGTAAACGCTAGCTGAAACCAGTTTTTCATTTTGAGAGGTCCAGAGCGGTTGAAGCGATTTGTATCGGTTTTTATAATTATTTCGAAACGTTGACAACCGCTACCAACCGAAAAAACTGCATTTACGGGTGGTAGCGGAGAAACCAGCCAACCCTTACTCTTTATTTAAGCTTTGATCTGATCAATTTTTAGATTTATATTTCCAACAATTTACTACCAAATAAAAAATCTGTATATTTCATTTAAAACATTTATTTTAACTTCATAAAATCATAAAAATCAAAGAGTATAAAGATTTAAACGATAAGAAAGATCCCGCGGCGTAGCACAAGTTATTACCTAGTGTTTCTAAAAAAACGAGACAACCTTAGAAACTTGAGAACCATTTATAATCAATTGGTTATATGTAGGACACTTTGTGTCTAATATGCTCTGGCATTAACAAAGAATGTCATAGTTTTTTTATAACATCTAACTTTATTGATTTCAAATCAAGGTAACAGATTACATGAAACATAAATGACAACAAACATGTTGTTAAAACGAACTTTTAACAGAGATAACAATAATACGATACTTCCTAATGCATTCGTAGGACATACTGATTCGCTAGCTATTCTCCACTTCGTTCTTGGTATTATAAGATCTTTTATTTCGGCTCTCATTTCTTGTGAGTAAATACCATTTTATTTAAAAGGATTATTGGATGCGATCCATCTGTTACATCGCAATCATTTCCAAACACTCTCGCTGCAGGAGATAACATGATTTGTTGTAACTATCCATGGCATTGAAATTTTTTCGCTTTGAAACCAATAAAACTTTATCTTCAATTTGTTTTGTTGAACAAATTTATCCACACTCCTTGATTTTGTTGATGTTGACTCGTCAATCTCCAGCGTTATAGGATTCCGAGAAACTTCCACCCCGTGACTCAGCACGAACATTATTAAAACAATCACCCCATCGCATGAAGAGGCAATATGTCCAGGAGATGATTGGCCCAATAGCCTCTCCAATATTACTCTGTCCCAGGACCTGCACGCTTCCTCATTCGACCATGACGGTTTCCAGCACCAGATTGCCAAATTAACCCAATGATTCTCAATCGTTCGACCATGGCGGTTTCCAGCACCAGATTGCCAAATTAACCCAATGATTCTCAATCGATAATTCGAGAGTAATAAGAAAACCGTACCCAAAGGTCGGATAAGATCACTCCCATAGGGAGACAACAACAATGCCAATATTGACATGAACCATAACAGATGACCATAGGAGAAATACCAGTGTAGATTCCGCTACCGGATAGACTAATGGATTAAACTCGCCATGATTCAACAATAATGAAAGAAGAATTTGGTGTCGACTGTGTCGAGTGGATAATTTTGATCTCGACAATGCAAATGGACTCAAAACCATCAGAGATGTAGATGTAGAAACACAAAAAGATGGACAAACAAGAAAATCCGGCGGTCTAAACTGCCGGAAGGCAAGAAAAAGACGGTGCGCAAAGGTTGTGTATGTTCGTTGTTGATCGCACTCAGAGCGAAACGGTTATATAGGTTTTTTTTTTTCCTTAAAAGAGTTTGATTACAAAAACAAAAATGAAAAAAAAATGCCAGGAAATGTCATAGTTATATATTTTTTTTCTACCTTAAGTCCAGTGATTGAGTCCTGAGCTGGATCTTTGAGTTTGGGGATTTTCTTAAAGCTTCTGTTATTACAACGTACTATTCTATTTACTGATATAGTAATCAATATAATATTTCTATTTACTGATGTAGTAATCAATACTGTGACAAAAAAAAAGATGTAATAATCAATATGAAAAGCACATGCATATATAATTGGAATCAAGATTACACATACAGAAAAGTGCAATAGAAATCTTGAGAATAAAATAAAACTTTGAAATGGTTGCTTGGTTTATTTAAAATATTTACCTAGCTATATTTTTGCATATTTTACAAGTGAATATATATAATTTTGCTCCCCAAGCTTCTTTCTCTTCAGTCCTTTTTGTTTGGTTGCTTGATTTTATTCTTTGAGATTCCTCTCCAACTTGGGTTTATGAAAGTTCTACAAACAAAGAAAAAAACAATTACTACGTATTAATCTCGTATATTCATTCATCTGGAGTATTTAATTAAAATAAATATTTGCAGATTAAGAACATTACCTTTTTAACGAGCTGTGGTCCTTATCCTTCTGCGTTTACTTCGGCCAAAAACGTTCACGAACCACTCTGGTTTGTAAGAAATCAGCATGCATCCAATCGTAAATCCAAAGATAAGACCAGGTACTAAACCAACCGCAGCTGCTACCCAACTCAACACCTCTTCATGTTCTTCCTCTTGCTCCAGCGTTTCATCCCGTTCCGGATTGATGTGTCTGCAAACTTCATCAAGAGAAGGACCGAAAAGTCCATCGTTGTACTCAAAAGAAGAGCAACCTTGCGTCAGAAACTGAGTGCCCCCTGGCACTAAACCCGCGAGGTGGTTATGAGAGAAGTTCATGTGGGAAAGGTACGAGAGGCTTCCTAGCTCTTGTGGAATCCCTCCTGAAAGCTTGTTCTGGGAAACATCGAGCGACTCGAGTGCTTTCAGGTCCGCCAAAGATGATGGGATGCGTCCAGAGTAAGCGTTGTTTGACAAGTTTAGCACATGAAGCTCTTTCAATAGTCCAATGGAGTTTGGAATCTCTCCTTCAAATTTGTTTCCCGAGAAATCGAGTGCAGTGTATATTTTCAGGATACGTACCATCTCCATTTCTACACCTTTATTCATTAGAACCATCGAATCGTGGTAATATGCTGATCCCATGTACTTTTTATCATCATTATCATAATCTTGTTCTTCGTTTTTGTCAAGCGTGGACATTGCAGTCCAGCTCGCAAAGAAACCTGATGGCAGAGTTCCACTGAAGTTGTTCTGCGATATATCCATGATTCGGAGCTTGGCGAACCGAGTTTTCTGTATGGATCCGTGGAATGCGTTGGACCGGAGGACAAGAATCTGCAGATTCTGGAGAGAACTCAACCAAAACGGAAAGGAGTCATTGATCATGTTGCTTTCCACATTGAAAACTTCGAGAGCAGGGGAGTGGATTAGCGATCTTGGAAGTTTCCCTACCAGCTGGTTATGACCGACATCAAGCGAGATTATATTTCCATATATGTTTTCTGGAAGACCTCCACTGAGACGATTTCGACGAAGGATGAGAAGTGAGAGATTTCCAATACAACGTGGGATCGGGCTGTTGAAGTTGTTGTTGGATAGATCGAGAGTGTCTAGAGAGTGCAGCGTACATATGAAGGAGGGAATCTCGCCGGTGAAATTGTTATTGGAGGCGAGCAAGTAGGTCATCAATGGTTTCCACAGAGCAAGTTTTGTTGGTCTTTCAAAACCAGTGAAAGTGTTGTTTGAAAGATCCACGTGATATACTAGCTTCCATAACCATGCAGGCACCTGACCTTTTATTTTGTTGTTGGAAATGTCTAGATGGATCATTCCATGCTGTTGGCTTCTTAAAATCTCCGGAAACTCGGTGATACCGCAATCTGACAAGTACAACTGTTGTAAATACTGCACACGTTGATTTGCGACTGAACTTTTGTTTGTGGTTGAAACATGATTCCCTGAGAGAACCAACATAGATATAGACTTGAGATGCAAGGACAAGACTGCATTCAAGTCAATAGTAGTGGTGGTGTTCGAATGGGACATGTAAAGCTGTCTGATCCCCTTTATATGCGAGAAAATACTAAAATCAACTGGGCCTTGGATGTTGAAATCGGAAATGTCAAGAGTTTCAAGGTTGACTAATTTGGAAATGGATCTTGGGAAGGGCCCTCTCAAGTTATTGTTACCAAGGTGTAACACATCTAGTTTAGACGATGAAGACACGTTACTAATCTCAAGAGTACCATTGAAAAGGTTATTGTTTAAATAAATTTCAGTCAAAGAAGGAATTGCGAAGAGAGCAGAAGGGGGAGTTCCAAAGAAAGAGTTTACAGATGCATCAAAGTATTCCAAGAGGGAGAGTGAATTGAAATTAGTGGGAAGTATGCCTGTGAACTGATTAAAGGAGATATCTAAAGATGTCAATTTTGTTAGATTTAGTAGTGCAATGGGAACGTTGCCGCTCAGAGTATTGTCACTAAAACTTAAGCTGGTCAACTGGTTTAGACTACCTATAAAAGATGGGATTTTCCCAACAAGTTTGTTTTCAAAGAAGTTGAGAAAGGTAAGATGAGAAAGGTTTACCATTGAAGATGGGATTTCACCTTCAAAATAATTATGAGAAAGGTCGAGAGTGGTAAGAAGAGAAAGCTTTCCAATTGAAAACGGAATTTTACCATCAAAATTGTTATCAGAGAGGCGAAGAGTGGTGAGATGCGGAAGGTTTTCAGTTAGAGATGAGATTTCACCATTAAAATCATTATCAGAAAGGTCGAGACAAGTGAGAAGAGAAAGGTTTCCAATCGATAAAGGAATCCTGCCACTGAGAAGGTTATTTGAAAGATCAAGAAAAGTGAGATGAGAAAGGTTTCCAATTGAGGACAAGACTTCATCGCTCAAGTTATTATATGAAAGGCTAAGATTGTTTAGAGAAGGAAGATTTTTCAGCTTTAAGAGACTAGCATTGGAATGAAACCAGCCATCGAGGCTGTAGCTAAGGTCTAGATTGATCACTTGTCCAGACTTGGGATTGCACGTGATACCATCCCAATCACAGCAGTCCCTGTTATACCTCCATGACTTCATCGGTGGAGGAAAACTATCACGAGAGTTTGGAATTTCAAACTCACTCTTGAACTCAAGAAGTACATCCCTTTGTTCAGGACGACATAACTGTTTAGTAGGAGCCGCATAAGCATCTCTAAAATTAGAAATGAAGGAAAAGAGAAAAGAAAGAGTAGGAAGCATGAGACTCATTGGGCTTGTGAAGTATTAGTAAAGAGCAATAAACCAAGGGAGAGTTTTGGTTTAGCACAAGTTTGGAAAGTGAATAGATATCAGACTATTATAGTAACTTTCTTAAATATCATTATATAATGAAAAAGCAGAAAAAGAAAATTCTGATGGTAAAATGATTTCGTGCCCATCTCTATATATAGATAATAGTCTGTATCCTCCACCTAAGATAAAATCCAATCAGCTTGACTCACTAACTAATCTTTCTACCAAGTCGGTCTTGACATCAACAAAAAGGACGGCCAGTTAAAGTCTTATTGGTATTATTATTAAAAATCTCATTTTAAACCAATCATAAGTTAACACATTCCACAATCTGGAAAAAGTTTTTTTTTATGAAAACTTATGCACTATAGAAGAATGGCAATGTTGATATCCTACAAGTTCGTTCGAGTGACATTTTAGCTGACTTATACACCAAGGAGCTAATCACTGCGTGTTATCTCAAAAATCTTGACGTATGTACGCATAAGAAAATTCATTACGTATTGCATTCTTTTCTCTTAACTATGGGTTTTCTCACTGGTTTTCCTGGTGAGAATAACGAGGCAACATCTACGACGAGGAACATTAAGAAAAAGTGTTATGACTATTATGGTGATATCCATATGGAAAGTGTTAAATACAAGAATTCATTACATAATTTAATAGCACTGAGACTTCGAAAATTTATTAATTTATAAAGATATTACTTTACAAAATTTTCTTTATTTAAATTTCTTATTTAAAAAATGTTTATATTTTTTGAAAAAAAATTATTCTAAGATGAGAAAATTAGCTGATTTTAATGTGTAGATATTAATTGTTATTTTTTGAAATTTGACAGTTATATTAATTTTATTATATTATTTCGTGTATATGGTATATATTGCATAGAACTTAAATGTGGTTTTAGATATAATATAACTAAATCTTATCAAATATATATTAAGTATTAAGAAAATATATAGATAACTCCATTGTGAATAAAACAAATAATATAATAATTGGTTCATAATTATATAAAATATCTACACATATAAATTATTAATTATAGTTTGAATAGGACTATATATTTACATAAAGTTTTCTGAAAAAAATATTATCTTATTATTTTATCGATTTGTGTCAAATTTGGATCGGTCCAAATAGAGACTACCAAAATTTATTAATTTATAAAAAATATTAGTTTGCCGAGTATTAATTTATAAAGATTGTACTGTGTATTTATTCCCCACTCCAAGTTAGATTTTATATCCAAACTATTGCAATCCTTATACGAGGAGTTCATTAACACCGATTCTCGTATTCTCTTTTTTACTTCTAACACAAATATTGTTTTATAGTTCAGTTTTAATTGAATAAATAGATATGCCATTTATTATACAGTCCAGTTAAGCAGTCTGTATAGTTTGGTTGGTTCCTCTCCAAGCTGATGTATCCTTCAAAGGTTTGAGTTCTGCACTCGAGTTAAAAAAAAAGTCTTAGCCAATTTCTTCCCATTTTCATTATACAATATATCTAGTGGTTTAGAAAGAAGAAAAGAAAAGAAACAATTATATACCCCACTTTAGAAAGATAAACCGTATCCAATCAGCTTGACTCACTAACTAGTCTTTCAACCAAGTCGATCTTGACGTTGGACAGAGAGGGCGGCTGTAAAAGTCTCCGTGTTTAATAGTCGCTTCTACGCGTTATTATTGAAGTCTCAATTTTGTAAAAGTCTCTGTGTTGAATAGTCGCTTCAATGCGTTATTTACTTATTATTGAAATCTCATTTTCCAAACCAAATTATAATTTAACAATACAATCACAGTCAGAAACATCAACTCAACTTGATAAAAATTAGGGTTGATATACTAGAAACCTCTATTCAGAAACTCGCTAGACGGAACATGTACAGTTGATCAGTGTCTACCGAACTAGCAGAAAATTGAAAAATTAAAAGAAGAGTATTCGGGAATTGTTTAAGATACTATATGTATAGTATCTTTTGTAATCAAAGTAAATATGTCATGGTATTCCAGTGGTTGGTTAATGGACTCTCAAGGTATCTTTTTTCTGTTTGTATGGACTCTCAAGGTATCTTTACTCTGTTTTTTATTTTGAGAAAATCTTTACTATGTTTCTTTGTTTTTTTTATTTATCTCACATTGTATTGGAATTTTACGAGACTTTGTAATAGGCAGAATCTGTTATCATTCATGTAACTTGTTTAATCAAACAACCAAAGAGGTTTATGTGAAATTGAAAATGACGGTCCCTTGATTCGTATGGTGTTTCTAAAAAATGAGAAAACCTTAGAAACTTGAGAACAAAATGGCTTTGTCTATCTGGAGGGCTTCTTTCTCCACAGGGTTGTCCCACGGTTGATCTCCTGACCATCTCCAGACAATCCTGTTTGCCTGATGTTGCAGAGCCATTTGTCTAACCAATATCTGAGGTGGTTCTCTTCTGTAATCCAAAGTCATGACCTGAAGTTCGCGTGTGTCTACAATATCTTAAGGTATGCTCTGCCATTAACAGGAAATGTCATAGGTATATTGTTTTTCTACCTTAAGTCCAGTGATCGAGTACTGAGCCGGATCTCCGAGTTTGGGGATTTTCTTCGAGCTTCTGTATGTACTATTCTCTTTACTAATGTAGTAATCAATATGAAAATCACATGCGTATATAATTGGAATCAAGATTACACATACAGAGAAGAGCAATATAAATTTGAGAATAAATAAAACTTTGAAATGGTTGCTTGATTTATTTAAAATATTTACCTAGCTATATTTTTGCATACTGTATAAGTGAAATAAATTTGTTTTTGCTCCCCAAGCTTCGTTCTCTTCAGTCCATTTTGTTTGGTTGCTTGATTTTATTCTTTGAGACTCTTCAACTTGGGTTTATGAAGGTTCTACAAACAGAAAGAAATTACTCAGTATTAATCCCGTTCATTCATTCATCTGAATTATTTAATTAATGGGGATATATTATTTGCAGATTCAGAACATTACTTTTTTAACGAGTTGTGGACCTTGTGGTGCTTACCCTTCTGCGTCTGCTTCGGCCAAAAATGTTCATGAACCACTCTGGTTTGTAAGAAATCAGCATACATCCAATCGTAAATCCAAAGATAACACCAGGTACCAAACCAACCGCAGCTGCTACCCAACTCAACACCTCTTCATGTTCTCCCTCTGGCTCCAGCGTTTCATCCCGTTCCGGATTGATGTGTCTGCAAACTTCATCAAGAGAAGGACCGAAAAGTCCATCGTTGTACTCAAAAGAAGAGCAACCTTGCGTCCGAAACTGAGTGCCCCCTGGCACTAAACCCGCTAGGTGGTTATGAGAGAAGTTCATGTGGGAAAGGTACGAGAGACTTCCTAGCTCTTGTGGAATCCCTCCTGAAAGCTTGTTCTGGGAAATATCGAGCGACTCTAGCACTTTCAGGTCCGCCAAAGATGATGGGATGCGTCCAGAGTGAGCGTTGTTTGACAAGTTTAGCACACGAAGCTCTTTCAACAGTCCAATGGAGTTTGGAATCTCTCCTTCAAGTTTGTTTCCGGAGAAATCGAGTGCAGTGTATATTTTCAGGATACGCACCAGCTCCAGTGCTACTCCTTTATTCATCAAAACCATCGAATCGTGGTAATACCCTGATCCCATGTACATTTCATCTTGTTCTTCGTTTTTGTCAAGCGTGGACATTGCATTCCAGCTCGCAAACAAATCTGATGGCAGAGTTCCACTGAAGTTGTTCTGCGATATGTCCATGATCCGAAGCTTGGCGAACCGAGTTTGCTGTATGGATCCGTGGAATGCGTTGGACCGCAGGACAAGAATCTGCAGATTTTGGAGAGAACTCAACCAAAACGGAAACGAGTCGTTGATCATGTTGCTTTCCACATTGAGAACTTCGAGAGAAGGGGAGTGGACTAGCGATCTTGGAAGCTTCCCTACCAGCTGATTATTACCGACGTCGAGTGAGATTAGATTTCCGTATATGTTTTCTGGAAGACTTCCACTAAGACGGTTTTGACGAAGGATGAGACGCGAGAGATTACTCTTGAGATTTTCCATACAAGGAGGGATCGGGCCGTTGAAGTTGTTGGTAGATAGATCAAGAATGTCTAGAGAGTGCAGCGTACATATGAAGGAGGGAATCTCGCCCGTGAAATTGTTATTGGAGGCGAACAAATAAGTCACTGACGGTTTCCACAGAGCTGCTGATGATGATTCTGTCGGTTTTTTGAAACCGGTGAAAGTGTTGTTGGAAAGATTCACGTAATGTACTAGCGTCCATAACCATGCAGGCACCTGACCATTGATTTTGTTGTTGGGAATGTGTAGCTCGGTCATTCCATTCTTTAGTCTTGTTAAAATATCCGGAAACTCAGTGATACCGCAATCCGACAGAATCAAACTACTCAACCATTGCAAAGGTTGGTTAAAGAGTGAACTTTTGTGTGTGGTTGAAACATGATTCCCTGAGAGATCCAACATAGATATAGACTTGAGATGCAAGGATAAGACTGCATTCAAGTCAATAGTAGTGGTGGTATTCAAATGGGATATGAAAAGCTGCCTGAGCCCCTTGATAGGCGAGAAAATACTAAAATCAACTGGGCCTTGGACGTTGTAATTGGAAATATTAAGAATCACAAGGTTGGCCAATTTGGAAATGGATACTGGGAGGGGCCCTCTGAAGTTGTTATTACCAAGGAATAAGGACACTAGGTTAGATGATAAAGATACATTACCAAACTCAAGAGTTCCATTGAGTTTGTTGTTGCTCATATCAAGATATCTCAGAGAAGAAATTGCAAAGAAAGAAGAAGGGAGGGTTCCAGAGAAAGTGTTTACAGATGCATCAAAGTAAAGCAAGTTGGAGAGTGAATTGATATTAGTGGGAAGTGTGCCTGTGAAATGATTATAAGAGATACCTAAAACTGACAACTTTGTTAGATTTAGTAACGCCATGGGAAATTTTCCGCTCAGGTTATTGGCTCTAAACATTAAGGTGTTCAACCGTTTTAGACTACTAAAAGAAGATGGAATCTCACCATCAAAATAATTATTACTAAGGCCGAGAGTGGTAAGAAGAGAAAGGTTTCCAACTGAAAATGGAATTTTACCGACAAAATTGTTATTAGAGAGGTCAAGAGTGGTGAGATGCGGAAGATTATCAGTTAGAGATGAGATTTCACCACTAAAATCATTATCAGACAGGTCGAGAGAGGTGAGATGCGATAGGTTTCCAATCGATAAGGGTATCCTGCCACTGAAAAGATTATTTGAAAGATCAAGAAAAGTGAGATGAGAAACGTTTCCAATTGAGGACAAGACTTCACCGCTCAAGTTATTATTTGAAAGGCTAAGACTGTTTAGAAAAGGAAGATTTTTCAGCTTAAAAAGACTAGTATTATTGGAATGAAACCGGGCATGGAGGCAGCTGAAGCTAAGGTCTAACTCGATCACTTCTCCAGATTTGAGATCGCACTTGATACCATCCCAGTCACAGCAGTCCCTGTTATACATCCATGACTTCGTCGTCGGATGACGATTTAAATTGTTAACGAAACAACTATCATGAGAGTTCGGAGTCTCAAACTCATTCTTGAACTCAAGAAGTACATCCCTTTGTTCAGGACGACATAACTGTCTAGTATGAGCCGCATGGGTATCTCCAAAATTAGAAACGAAGGAAAACAGAAAAGAAAGAGTAATATGCATGAGACTCATTGAGATAGAGAAGAATAGTAAAAGATAAACGAAGGGAAAAGTTCCAACTTCCAACGAAAGAGTTCACAGTTTTTTATTTTGGTATGGAAAAACTCTACACTTGCATCAAGGTACAAATTTGGAGAGTGAATAGATATCAAACTATTGTAACTTTCTTGGATATCAATTGTGATGGTAATGAAATAGCAGACAAAGGAGATTGCGATGGTAAGAAGATTTCATGCCCATCTCTTTATATACATAAACAGACCGGGTAATCTACCAAAGATAACAAATCCAATGAGCTTGACTCATTAGCTGCTCTTTCTACGAAGTTGGCTAGTTAATGAGTCATCAAACTAATTATAAAATGAACAAATAATTATTTCTATAGAACAAAAACATTGCTTATATAACAATCCAATGACCTTGACTCATTGCTTATTTTATAATTATTTTAATGACAGTTCTAAATATATCTGTTATTTGGATATCTTTAGATTTCTATATATCATAACCGAATCTACCCGATTCAAAAGGACACAATTCAAAATCCACGCAAAAACTTCTAACATGACCTGATTTTAAAATCCAAAAAAATTGATACTCGAAAAAACAATCTGTATCCAAACAAATACTCGAATACGCATATCTAACTGATTATGTAAACAAAAAAAGTTTCTTTTAACTATTTTGAATTTTTGTCACAAATACAACAACTTTATCCAATCATGTTGGTTAACATGTAAAATAATTATTGTCGAATTATTATGGCAAAAAAAATAATGAAATAATTAAGAAAAGTGAAAAGAAATGTAAAAGATGTAATAAACTACTTAAAATAAATAAGTTATGTCTCATACATTGTAATCAATGCTGTCGAATTATTTAAAAAATAATAATAATAAATGAAATGTTTAAAATTAGTTAAACAGAATGAAAATCCATAAAAATTAGTTAAGAATAAGCAAATATTGTTTCATATTTCAATTTTAATAGAACTAGAGATTTTACCGCGCTACGCGCGGTTTATTTGTCTATAAAATTAATGTTTTAAAAGATGTATTTTTAAAATTTTATATATATATATATTAAAAATTCATCTTAAACTGATTATAAATAAATTATTTTGTGATTAATTATTTCTCATAATTTTTAAGCAATCAAAATTCGATAATAATATGTTGTTTAGTCAAAGTTTTCATTTTAAAATTTTAACATGATAAAACATTGAAATTTTAAAAAAAAATGTTGATTTAAAAAAACAAATTCTCCAAAACATTGATTATTTTGAAATATAGAGAATATAACTTAAACTTCAAAGTTTTAAACAAAGTAGTTTTATTGTGTGTTATATTATACTCCGTGTGTTTCAAAATACATGAAATTTTAGGATGTGGCACAACTATTAAGAAATTTATTTTTAACTAAAAAATTATTATTAAAATATTAATTAAAATTTATTCAACCTATCATAAAACAGACAAAAAAATTTTATTGGTTACACAATTTTTGATAAAGTTCAAAAATGCATTGAAATATGAAAACATCATCGATTTTGAAGCATCAAAAACTCCCTAAAACTTCATCTATTTTAAAACGGATGAAGTATCATTCAATTATTTTGATATGATATTTAAGTTTTAATTTCTTTTTGGTGTTTTTTTATTTTGTAAATAATTATCTGCTATAAAATTGTGAAACCTGCAATAGATTTCATTATGAATAATTCCATGTTTAGGTACTACATAGAAGTACTTTGGATACATTATGTGTGTTACACATATGCAGATATATTTGTCATTGGTTTTGTGTAGAAAATATATAACCTTTCAATACTTTTTTGGTGCATAATAACCTTTCAATATTGTTTGTATGTTATAGTAGAAACAGACTTCCGCCATTATTATACAGCTTATATTGGACTTCGTATAGTGAGAAACAAAATGCATCGATTGATGATGCTCTAAAGAAAGATAGAAAATTATATCTTATAGTATATACATAATAGACTGGAGATAATAATTAAAAAGATCTTTGTAATGTAATTTTTAAGATTCAATAGTCTCTTTTATATTCAATTTTTTTATTAAAAACAATTTTTATTTAATTATTTTCTTTTAATTTTTTGGCTAGTCCTCATTCGATATTAATATTTTGTTAAATAACTCCTTTTTGGTAAATAAAAATTGAGATTAAAAAAAGAAAAAAATCAATTAAATTTTGAAAATAATACATGAATTTGATATTATATAATATTTCAGATGATTAATAATACTGTATTATTTTATAAATACATATAATAAATTTATTAATTTATTGGTCCATTGTTTAGCAATAGTCGATCCAATAATACAGTGTTTGTCGAAATAAATATAGTTCACCCGTGTCCAAGTCAAGTTTAAAAACATTGACAGTATAGGTAAATTATTCTACTATTTTTTATTTTAGTAGCATTTTAATTTCTTATAATTATTAATTCTTGTATATATATATATATATATATATATTTATATATATATTCATTTAAATTTAACAATCTTTTGCATGATATACTACAATGCGTGATTCTGTGTTTTCTAGGTTTGTTACTTGAGTGAGGAGAAAATTTGTGTTGTTATGGCTTGTAAACAAATAAACCAAAGCATTTAAAACTCATTCTAATATATCTATCTATACTATTAAAAACGTATTTTATTTTAACAATATTAAATTTATATTTATGTTAAAATTTAGTTAGTTTTTTATTTAACATATTTTTATTACGTTTTAGTATTTTAGATAGGTTATTGATTTATTATTATTTTCTAACTGATTCTCTAAATTATTAATTTAAAAACGAAATTTATTTTAATAGTATAATGTTTATATGTTATATGCTATATTAAATAACTGATTATAAAATAATATTAAAAATATAAAATAAGATAATTATTATATATATTTTGTTCCTATCTGAAAACAATATTTTTATCATAAAGTTAGAAACAATTAAGATAAAAAAATTATAATTAAGTATTAGTCAATAAAAAAAGAATATTTTCTAAATTATTTCTAAGATGTGAGTGTTTTAAAAACAATTAACACAATATAAGTATATATATTGATAAAAAAATTATATTAAAAAAATATATAAACTATTTTAAGATATGAGTGTTTTAAAAAATTAGCGCAATATTAAGTATATATTTTGATAAAAAAAAATATTTGACATAGATAAATACTTTGATGTCTGATTTAATTATTTAAAACCATAAATAATAACTGGTTTTAGATTAATAAAACATAAACTAAAAAATATTCATTAGAAGTTTATGTCTCTATGTGCGGACAAACCACCTAGTTTAGAATTATTCAAAAGAACATTTTATTGATGGTTCATATAAACAACCAAATTTTAAGGTTTGTTTAATATTTTTAGATCATAGGTGTTTATTAGTGCCATATAAACAGCCAACTTTTTCATGTTCTTTAAAATTTTCTTTAGCTTGATATGAAATCAAAGACTCTGTCAATGATTTGTTGCTTTTATAGTGGTTATCAGGAGGAACTAAGTAACAAAGAGCTCAGATTACACAGATAATGAGAATTCTGTACAGTCAATTTAAACCATAGATGAGTTTTAAGTCAAGGTTATATCCCAAACACAGAATTATTTTCACCAAAATGGAAAGGCCAATGGCATATATGTCCGAGGCTGTTATAAAAAAGTGACATGTTTCCGGATTCCTCTAACTCAGGCATATTTGCTATGAGAAAAGTAAAAATAATGCGACATAAATAAAGCTTCAGTATCTCTGCGAGAGTTAAGAAGAACTTCAAAGTCATTTCTTATTTGATCATGACAATCACTGAGTGTTGATATAATATGCTGTAAAAGGTGTCTTGCCTAAAAAAATAGATGAGTACAAAAGTTTTTGAGACTAAAAGTAAGAAAGCTACAAATGATTGAAAAAAAGATCACATGCCTCATTTGTTTATGAGATCACATAATATCGAGCAGTCTTTAGTTACTTACCCAAATTGCCCGCGTCTCATTAGTAAGCTACAGTCCCCGAACCTCTCAAGTTATGGTCTTCTATTTTCTCTGTCACACTTAAAAAAGACGTGAACTTCAAGTCAAAGATCCTTGCACATCTAACTATTCCCTAATACGAATCAAGATATTTCTCTGGTTCTTATCAAGATAATTCTCAGAACATGATAAGAGAAGCAGAGTCTACCTCAGTTTGGTCATCCAGCTCCTTTTTTATTTCAGCTGAATCATCTCAACTTCAACCTGTATAAGAGAGAACCAAACATGAAAATAAGAACTTTTGTTGTTTTCTGATACGTAGTGTAACTACATGTATTATATTACCTCGTCGACAAAGAACTTGGGCATTTTTGCAAAGTGTATTTCCGTTTACATGCTTCCTCCTGTGCTCCTAAAATAGAAAACCAAGTAACAGCACAACCTGGAAAAGAAGACATATCAAAGCGATCACAGTGATGAACATTAGGCAAAGATTAAGAAACTGAAAGACCGTGACTTGAGGGCTGAACAGAGGATCTCAATGATCAAAAGGACAAATTTGGAATCTTACTTTAGTTTCTGTTGAATCTCCGTGGCTGAAACTCTAATGCTGAGGTTTTGCTTGAGCTTTGTTCTTTGAATCCTATTATGTGTCCACCTATCCGGTTTGAAATCGAAACAATAATCTCCAGTGTCGATATCATCCTCCCAGCCAAGTATACCGAAAACATCAAAGACGATCCCGACAGAACAAAGTCCAACACTCCCATGTCGTAACTTGTCGCCCTTCATGCGGCGCTTGAATTACTCCGGCACCGAATGATACAGCCTCTGTGCAGCCGATAAAGCCTATGTAGGAAGACAAAGAGAGCCTAAAGAAGTGAGAGCTTCCGATTGGAAAATCAATCTTTCGGGTTTGAATTCCAAACAATAACCTCCCCACCCAAGTCGACCTCATCCTCCCTGCAGATTAAATTAAAAACATCACCAACAACATGGTTAAAGAAAACGACTACCAGGAACATTGCAATAGATTCACAGATTTTGAAACCGATTGGATATGATTAACGTCTTTGTGGAATAGGCGAGGAAGATTTGATTTGAGTGAATGATTTGAAGAAGTGATTTATATATAGGTAGAGAAAGAAAAGTAAGGTGGAACGAAACATCTGAGTTAAAGAAAGGAGTTAAGATGAGCTTTGAATGTTTGAGAGTGGGGTTGTGATAAATACAGAGAAGAAACGGATATTTGCATGGATCTGAAACAAAGTCACGAAGTGGAAGAGACAACAAAGATAGTTGGATTTAGATTTTCAAAGCTATTTAGGTTGATGATAAGTGGGCCTGTAGAATTTGTTTGAGCCCATACGGTTGACCCTGATTTAATTTGTGATGAATGAATAATTAGTTGACGTGGAAGTTTGGTGGGTGGTGATAGGCTGATTTAATTTGCACACGTGGACATGCTCAATGGAGCTTATATCCTCCTTTTAATATTGTAAGATAGATCAATATTCCATTTATCGTACAGTCCAATTAATCAGTCTGTATAGTTTGGTTGGTTCCTCTCCAAGCTGATGTATCCTTCAAAGGTTTGAGTTTTGCGCTCAAGTCAAAAAAAAAAGAAGTCTTTCTGCTTCAGTTTCTTACCCAAGCTTCTTCTGCTTGGTCTACAAAACGAGTGACCAAACCTTTAGCATTACTGATAAGAAAGAAAATAAAACAAACCAAGTAGGCGAACCCATTTTCATTATACAATATATGATATATCTAGTGGTTTAGAAAGACAGAAAAGAAACCTTTTATACCCCACTTTAGAAAGATAAATCGTATCCAATCAGCTTGACTCACTAACTAGTCTTTCAACCAAGTCGGCTTGACGTTGGACAGAGAGGGCGGCTGGTAAAAGTCTCCGTGTTTAATAGTCGCTTCTATGCGTTATGAACTTATGATTGAAGTCTCATTTTTGTAAAAGTCTCTGTGTTGAATAGTCGCTTCAATGCGTTATTATTGAAACCTCATTTTCCAAACAAAATTATAATTTAACAATACAATCATCAACTCAACTTGATATAAAATAGGGTTGATATACTAAAAACCTCTCTTCAGAAACTCGCTAGACAGAACGTGTACTGATCCGTGTCTACCGAACTAGCGGAAATTGGAAAATTAAAAGAAGATTATTCGGAGATTCTGTAAGATGATATATATATATATATATATATATATATATATATATATATATAGTATGTTTCGTAATCAAAATAAATATGTCGTGGTATTCCAGTGGCTGGTTAAGTGATATATATTATTATATTTAAGGGAGTAATACTGGATCCAAAAATTAAATGGGAATTCGTCCAAAAAAATACTGAACATGGCAAGAATGGCCAAAAAAAATCTGTATTCGAGCCTGACCAATATAATCCTGATCTTTTATTGACTTTTTTAGAAAAATAAGAAACTAAACATTGACTGACCAAATTAAAACACCGTTAACTGACAGTTATGACAGTGTTAATTCACCGTTAAATTCTGCCGTTTATTAAAACGACGTCGTTTTGAGATGGAATGAAACGACGTCGTTTTTATTATCAAAAATATGTTCATCCCGCGAGTCGAACCTGTGACCTCACGGTCAAATAACGAGGTTTCTTGCCACTAGACTACTGGCACTT
>OVBX01000084.1:0-66060 GCA_900406325.1 Erucastrum elatum | reverse complement strand
TAGGCTTGCTTATATACTCCCATATGACGGTCTATTCTTGATGGGCTGAGTCTGCCGCGAGTTGGGCTTTTCCATTTTCGTCGGTCTTCGTGTTTATCGGAAATTTGACATTTATCATTTTGGCAGTTTAACATTTATCTTGTTATGTGACGATAATTGTAAACCGTCGTTTCTATCTTTTTAGAAAATCGTAAACGGGCAGTCCGGTCGGATTTGGTCCCTCTCGAGCCGTCTTCCGGACTTCCGTTGTTTTCTACGATTTCTTTGAAAGAATACTCCTACTTGGATGTCAAGTCTTTCGAAAGATCTTCGATCCATTGCTGAGGCAAATGGTGTTTTAAGATAACCAGCACGGGGGCTAGCCGCCCGGCGGCCACGGCCGCGACCGGAGTCAGCTGCTCCGTTCCTTCGGCTTGTGCGTGTTTTTGCGTTTTTTTTAGTTTTTCGTAGGTTTTTCTCGTGTAGAAAACATTTCTAGCCGTTGGTTTCGATATGATTGATCTCGAACTTAATATTTTTCCAAGGTTTCTCGATTAACAATTAGTCTCTCGAGGTTGCTCTAACATCTTTCATGTTTTTCCGAGACTTTCGGACATCGATTTCGTCTTGACCGATTTTGACCCCAACATGTGAGAGAAACCTTCCTGTCCACGAGGACATCCTCTTTCTAACCTTTTCGACTAGTGGCAGATAATCATTGACTGTCATTCGCTTTGTTAGCAGAGGAAGACCAAGATAGCAAACCGGGAGTGATCCAGAAGCAAAGGGGAAGCTGCTAAGAATATCCCGATTAGTATCCTCATAAATACCTGCAATGTAAAGCGTGGATTTCTCTAAACTGATTTTCAGGCCAGAGATAGCAGCAAAGTTGGAGAAGACCCCAAGAACACCCTCGATAGATCTCTTGGTACCATCTGTGAATACCATAAGATCGTCCGCGAAACACAAGTGCGTTAGCAAAATGTTTTTGCATCTTGGATGGTAGCCAAATAGATTCCTCTCCACTGCTTTGTTCAGCATATGTGATAACACATTCATGCAAATCACAAAGAGGTAGGGCGAAAGCGCATAACCTTGTCGAAGACCTCGTTTACTTTGGAAGAAACCTGCTAGTTCGCCATTTACCTGCACCGAGAAGGACAGAGTGCAGATGCAGAGCTCAATCCAATGGATAAACTCCCCAGGCATGTTTAGGGCCTTTAAGGTCTTCAAAAGAAAAGGGCAATGGACTTTATCAAAAGCCTTTGCAATGTCGATTTTCAGAGCACACCTCGGGGAGAGGTCTTCCTTGTGGTAATCTTTCACGATTTCAGTGGCGAGGAGCAGTTTCTCTACCAACAGACGGTTCTTGACAAAAGTTGACTGATTGTAAGAGATACGCTGGGGGAGAGTTCCTTTCAATCTGTTAGCTATTGTCTTTGATATCACTTTATAGAGGACGTTACAGCAGGAGATAGGCCGGTAATCACGCATTTCCTGAGCTGAGTCCTTCTTCGGGATGAGAGCCATAATCGTTGCGTTGAGTTTCTTGGGGAGGAAACCCTTGCTGAAAAAAGACTGCACTGCCGTTGTGAAATCTTTAGCTATGATGCTCCAAGAGGCTTTGAAAAATTCCACAGTGAAGCCATCAGGCCCAAGAGATTTCTCGCTTGGCATCTTGAAAAGCACTTCTCTGATTTCTTCTTCAGTGACTGGTTTGGTGAGATTTGACTGGTCCTCCGCAGAGCATCGGAAAGGTAAAATCTCCTGCAGTTCCTCCACTGTGATTTCCTGAATATCTAGCTCATGAGAGAGGAATTCACTAAAAAATATCTCTGCTTCCCGTTTAATGTCTTCCTGACCAGTAACTATGCTTCCATCAGGACATTTAATCTCGCGGATTTCGTTTCTTGTTTCCCTTATCTTTGCTGCGTTATGATATACCATGTTGTTGTGATCTCCCACTTGCAACCAGTGTAGTTTGGAACGCTGTTTCAACAATTTTTTCTCAATGCCCGAGACCCTCTGCTATCTCTCTGCAGCTAGCCGTGCTGCCTGAATATTTTCCTGAGAAGGATCCTCATGCAGTTTTTCTTGTTTGTCACAAAGGTCTAGGTGTGCTTCTTTGACCTTCTTCGTGAGAGCTCCTAGTTTTTCCTTACTTAAAGACCGAACCAAAGGCTTAAGGTCTTTAAGATACTTTGAGAAGCGGAAAAGCGCAGACGTAGATTGAAATAGAGGTTGAGTATCTTTCCAGTAGTCTGAGATCATCTGAAGAAACTCTGTCATGTCAGCGACTGCATTGGAGAACTTAAACGGTCTACGTTTTCCAACTGCCTCTGCTTTAAGATGGAACCTACCGCGGAGGTGATCAGAGCATCCCCCGGCTTCAAAAACCCCATAAGATTGAGCTATGCAGTTAAGCCAAGCCTGGTTTACTAGCATTTGATCCAGCTTTTTCAAATGATACCTTCGTCTCTCTTGTTACACCACGTGAACTTCGGCCCCTGATATCCAAGATCAGTAAAGTGACAGTATTGAACTGTGTTCTCAAAATCTTGCATCCCTGCAGTAGATAAACAAGCATCCTGATAGCTAAAGTGCTCTTCTCCCTCAAGTATCTCGTTGAAATCCCCCACTATAATCCAACATTTATTTCTGAACATAGGCGAATCCTGATGAGCCTTTATATCTCCGCATAACTCTTTCTTTTTTTCCACTGTGTTCTCCCCATAGATGAAAGAACAAAGAATCTCCTCTGTTTTTCCCTCCAATAAAACTGAAACTGTGATGATCTGATCCGATTTAAATACCAGAGTAACTCTAACTTGTGGACTCCAAAGAACCCAAATCCTTCCTTTTATACCAAACTCGTAGTTATTTACAAATGACCAACCCGGAAAAGCAGAAGAAACAATGTGATCAGCTTTACTCTCCTTGACTCTTGTTTACAGCAAGGCACCAAACTCTAATCCCTAATTATGTATCCAATTACGGACGACTGTGTGTTTTGAAATTTTGTTGAATCCCCTCACGTTCCAAAAGAAACCTGTCATTGGGAAGGTTTTCGGTTGTTGCGTTTTTCCTGGAGGCCAGGGGGTTCGAAATCCTTACAGGGGACAATCCTGTGGTTGGTCTTTGTGATTCTTGGCAGAGAGGGTCTTAAGCTTGAGCTGCCTCCTGTCGCAGGGATTCTCTGTTCAGCAGCCTGCACTTCATCACCATTCTTTGTGTTCTCCTCCTGATTCTTTTTATATGTATCTCCTTCTACTTCGGTCTTTTATGTTTTCTTTGTGGAGTCTGGTGCCTTTAACAGCAGAGAATCATCTTTATTACCATCTTCCTGCGCCTTTGTTAAATCTCCATTTTCATCAAGATCCTCCAGAGCAGTGAATCTTGACGCAAGTTTGACTTGGTCATACTGTAGAACTCTTGTTGGACTTTTACTAGCCTTCCCTGGAGTTGACCACCCTTCTGTCAATTCTCCTTCCTCCACTTCCTCATTTGCCTTACTGCCTTTTGTTTGTTTTGCTGTTTCATGTTGCATACTACCCTCACCTGTTTTTTCTTTACTTACTTCCTTGTTTACCTCAGTTGTCTCTTTTACCTCAGGAGATGTGATTAATTCCCCTTCCCCTGCTTCTTTCTCAACCTCATCTTCTACATCAGCCTTCTCGATCTGATTTTGTGTAGCAGTCTCCTCATTTGTCTTTGCTGCCTCTGCAGTTTTCTCTTTCATACCCTGTTCAATGATTTCAGTCACTGACTTAAACGTATCATCTTTTTTATTCATAATGCACGGCTTCTCAGTGTGTCCCCATTCCCACAGGTGTTGCATCTTGTAGGCAGCCTTGGATAGATGAATTGCACCAAAGGAGACTTTCCATTCTTAGTGAAGTTGATCTTCTTCGGGAGTTCCTTGGATAAGTCAGCATTGACAAAGATCTTTGCTAGCTTGAAGTTTGAACATGAAGCTGTCTCAGGGTGGAGTCTTACCGGATGCCCCACTACACTGGTTATGAAACTCAGGCCCTTCCATGAGAACATGTGTATCGGAATGTTTTTGAGATAAACCCACATGGGGATGGACTTGATCTCCGGTTTCTCCATTAACTCTTCTGGAATCCATTTGGTAACCACCAGAGGTATGTTGCCAATATTCCACATTCCTCTTCTGAGAATCCTTTCCCTCATTGCAGAATCGGAGACTCAGAACTTCATTGTAGTAGAGTCAACCTCAAACACTTCCACAGGTTGACCCTTTCCCCCTTCTCTCCATATCTTGTTTGCTACAGCATGAACCCGAGCTACATGCGGTGCTGAATCCAGGAACTTTCCGACCAAAAAATCTTCCCATAGTGGACTCGGGTCTGCTACGACTTCATCCGTAATTTCAACACTTGCTTAACCCTCTGAATCTGAGATTTCAACGGCATATTTCTGTAGAACCCTCTTCTCCTGAGCCACGTTAACCCACAACGCGTTTTTTGAAACAGATTATCCTTGCACTTGATTCGAACTCACTCCAACATTCTGACTATCACCCGCGACCATAGGAGGCGCAGATGAGCTCGGCGGCAGCACCGAAACCATATAAGAAAACCTAGTCGAGAATCGCCTTCTGTGTCGCCTTTTTACTAAAACGGTGCGTTTTTTGTTATGGCATCTTAGCGTAAACGACAGAACCACAAAAATCTAGATAAAAGAAACCAAAATTCCAATAAACTAACTTCATACATTTATACTAATAAAGCAGGGGAAGAAAACATACGACCTGAAGGAAGGAGAATGAAAGTTCACCACTAAGAAACCATAGCCCAAGCTTGAGACTAGAAACAATACACGTAAGAAAACAATATATATACCTAGAATCGCAAAGTTGGTGAAAAAGAGAGCCACTAGAAACGCGAAGAGTGATGAAAACTGCAACGAGATGACAGAACATACGCAAAAAGGTAGACAAAACAAAATTAGCAAACCGTGGAGTCATTTTCAAACTATGAAAGAGAGAATAAAAGTCAGATGATCAAAAACTAGATCTTGAAAACCAAACCAAACAAGGATTATCGACGATAAGCTAACAAAATAAAGAAAGCAACATTAAAGATGACTAAATTCTGACCCAACCTAAGAAGATGCACTTCCTAACATCAACGAAAATCTAAGTAAGAAAATGAATAGCTAATATTAATCGGAACAATCTATAATGATTAGAGAAACAACCACAAAACATGAAACTTATAAACTCAATGTATAACCAATACCAGACAATCTGAGCAAGAACAAACTCACAAATGTGAATATTTTTCAGTGAGGGTGAGAAGCAAAGCACACCGAAAAGAAACAAAATACATAGATGGTGACGATTGGATGTCAAAATATGGAGAGAGGACACAAAACATCTTAAAGAATAATGCTAAAATAATTCAAATAAAAAATACAATTTATAACATTGAATTGTTAATCTTAAAACAACAAATTTAAAGTAATTAAAATTCAATATGCTTTACATCAAAATGTTTTATTATTATATACACAACAACAAATTATTAAAAAAACACAAACACATAATTTATTAACCTATCACCTATTACTATATAACATAATAAAAACTCCAACTAAAGCTCTTAACAAATAAAGATGACCACATAATTATATCATCCAAAAAAATATTTAACAATAACAAAATAATATTCGCGCGTGTCCCTAGTTTCTAATAAACTTCAGTTTAACTCAAGCAAAAGGCCACACATTATGGCCAAAAAACAGATTATTAAACTTTATCCTAAGGTGAACAAAAAAAAAAAATAAACTTTATCCTAAGCTATAATCTAAAATATATACATCATGGTCTTCATTTTTCAAAACCAACTTCTTTCATTTAGAAAATGTATAAACAGATAGGTTACAATAATCAACGTTATTTGTAAAATATATTTTATGTTAGATATGTATTATGATTTGGTTTTTTCTTATGCTTACGTACAGTTTATAAAATCTTAAAATTATATTTTCTTATTTATTTAGGTGATTAGTATAAATTTATATTAACAGTATAACTTGAATATGATTAGTTCTTAGAAATAAGTAGTGTATAAACCCCGCTTAAACATATGTATATAAATCCAAGCGGTATACGATTCGGCTGTCCGGCTAGCGTATATCAGCATTTTAGAACATTGGAAAATACTGTGACAAAAGAACCATTTCATTTTGAAATTATGGTACTAAACTTGTTCCAGAGTTTAACTTTTTATTATGTATTACTCAGGTAAGAGAGTTTAACTATTTTTATGTATTACTGAGGTAAGAGGTGAATCTGATCATGCATATTGCATCATTTATTTTGACTACCCTCCTATCAAACAGATGAGACAATAAGTGGACCACATAAGAAAAACTGTCAAGAAAAAATTATAGCAATTGACGTAGAATATGGTTTTAGGATGTGAAAGCTTGTTGATCTTGTACACTGACACTGTCGTCTCCACTGTTGGGGATGGATTCACATCCTTCCTCAAGGTNTTGTTGATCTTGTACACTGACACTGTCGTCTCCACTGTTGGGGATGGATTCACATCCTTCCTTAAGGCCCATTAGACAATGAATTAGGCTCATCTCATTAGAAAGCCCTAGACATGTCATTGTATAAATAATGAGACACTTCTCTTTATTGAGGGATCTTCTTTCTTACATCTTAGATCTAGAACACTTTCTACAAAGATTTTATAGATTCTTAGATTCACTTTACATATTTCATATCATGTTGTAATGAATCTTTAATCAATAAAATATCTTGGATGTTCATTTCTCATTTGATTGTTATGATTGATATCTTCTAAACCTCAAGAATATAAGAAACATAATTCTTATATTCTTTATTGTTATGATTCCAACAAACATACCATTTTTGGATCAAACAGTTGGCGCTAGAAGGAGGGGGTTAAGGAGAACTATTATCAAAGTATATCAAATTTGAGGATCAAGATCTAGAGTGAGCAAAAAAAAAAAGATTCAAGATCGACTTTTTTCTCTTCCGCTCTGGAAATAGCGTCTTTGAGTCGTGCAAGTAAGAGATCTTGAGAAACTATGGTGCCTTCACGAGAAAGGGGAAGCTTTCACATGAAGCCTTGTTGTTGATTTCACAAAAGGGCTTGAAGACCTGAGCTCCGACGTCAACGGCAGCAAGTCTATGGCTTCTCCTCGTCATAACTACATGCCTTCTCTTTGTCAAGGTGGCAGCATCAAGTGTCGATCAAGAGCTCCTCATCCCCAGACCAGAGAACTTCAAAGGTACGAGCTTTATGTCTAAGAAGAGCTCGTCGGGGAAAGCATCGAGCTTGAGCTTTCCATTCAGAAAATTCATTAGATTGACTTGAGATCGCCAAGGTCGAGAACTTGCCGCTATCCAGGGGCTCTTCTTCATCTCACAACGCTGATCTCAGCTCCAACGCGTCCGCATAAGACCGAAGGTCTCAGTCTTTGCCGACAAGAAGACTTCGCCTTTTCTACTCTGATCTTATCTGGTAGTTAAATTCGCTGACTCAAGCTCCATCAGTACCAAGGATCTCGAGTTTAACATCACAAATAAAGCTGTACCGTTCAGACAAAGCTCTCGAGACGGTGGCGTCGTCGTTCTCCGGCAAGGGGATACAGAGGCGGTTGTGGGTTGGTTCTTAAGCTAATGAGATAAAGGAAGAAGCTTTCTTATCAAAGACCCACCAAAGTTCGCAACTGAATTGAAATTGTTCTCTGCAAATTGAAGCTGGCATCTATCGTCATCAACAAAGGCTATCTCGTCGCAGGCTCGTCGTCTCGTCACAAGCTCGCCTTCTCGTCAAAGCTGAAGACTTGATCTCTGGAAAGCTCAAGACTTTATCCCGACAACTGAGCCACACATAAACAGATCTGCCCCAACGACCAGAGCAAAGCTGCTCTACTAATGGAACCAGACGATGACACTCTCAAGCTCCACCAACATTGTTCTCGGCATTCATCTCATCTCTTCACTCATGGAAACTGCCGTCTGAACCAAGACCAGAGAAGGAGGAGTTTCCCGTCCTGTGTGGTAATAGGAACAACTCTTCGATCTGTTTACTGAGTGAAACAAGTCTTTGCTCTGTTTGTTAGCTCCCCGCAAGCCTCAAGTTACGGATTCAACACTTAAGGCTAAGAAACTGTTGCGTTGCAAGAAGCTGCGAGTTTGATCCCTCGACAGAAGAAACAAGAGGACACGACCAGTGCGGTGTCTCTTCCATCACACCTCCATTGGAAGCTCTTGCTTCTCTTGCCGACTTGCTCTGTGATCTCGGCGTTCTCGGTTCGTGATTATGCTTCGGTGGTCCAATGTCAATCTCCGGTCTAGCGTATCAATTAAGCCCACAAGTCCAATTATCCACGAAAGGAGCTGGAGCCCATTGATGTCATCTCCTCCCAAAGCTCGAGAATTGATGACGGAGGAGCTTGTTGCCTTTGTTTCCTCTTTGCTCAGAGAGATTGCAACAAAGCTCGAGAATTGATCTCGGTGAAGCTCACCAGCTTGATCTCGCCATTTCTACAACTTGCTGAACCCCCTTCATGGAGTATCAGAGAATACACGACAGAGGAGAATACACGATCTAGAGACGAGACCACCGTAGCAAGCTCTGTCTCTTCCTTGCGACAAGATCACCAACACCGGCTATGTCTCTTCGTTACGACCTCGTCGCTGTGCCCCAAGAAGCCCAACGATGACGAGCTCGTCGTGAGATCATCTCAGTAACCGTCAGATATCGGCAGTTGCGTGATCTCCACCTCGGACGCTTGTTTCATCTCCACCGCAAAGATAAGTATTTTAATCTGATTAGTTAATTATTTGCCAGTTATCACCGCTTCATATCTTGTGGCAGAACAAAGACCTTAAACGTGGTCTCCCATATTAATAATTGATATGCTTAGTTACATGTTAAGACACCAAATTTACAATACGAGGTCAAATTAATTGATTTTAATTTTCTTGTATAGTATGATGAAGTGGCTCTTGTATGTGGAGCCAACGCAAGAAGTCGTAGCTTTTCTTCTCAACTGTCTCAATGCGAACAGAACAACTTGAGGTCGTCATAGCACAAACACGAGTTCTCATAACTCTCTGCGACTTGTCCGGAGCAGTACAAACGGCACAAGCCAGTACGTTTCTCAAGCCTGACGAACACACAAGCCAACGACTTGCTCGGCACATCGATCTCAACACGAGACTTCGGGTCACAATAGTTCATCACTCGGATTACTCACAAGTCTTGAGCATGACGTGATACCGCGAAGACATGTCTACCTGTGGCAATTTGATTGTGACAGGTTGTTATGGCGGTACGTTCATAATGATGTCTATGGCTATTTGTCTTTAGCAGTTATTTGATTGACGCTTCATCCATGGCGACTTGCTCTGGTAGTTCCGAACACTGTCCTCACAGATCGTTCGCGCAACCATTTCCGGAGTAAGAAGCTGATCGGAATCAGAAGTATGTCAACGACGGCTTGCTCGGGACATTCCGTATGTGACACTTCATTTATGACAACCTAATCATAACAGCCTGCTCATGAATATGCGTCTAAGGTATTTGCCTAGTTCATTGTCTCATAAACCCTATTTGTAAAATTCGTAGAGATCAATTACATCTCTCTCAACGAACTTGGGGTGACTTACTGTTGGGGATGGATTCACATCCTTCCTCAAGGCCCATTGGACAATGAATTAGGCTCATCTCATTAGAAAGCCCTAGACATGTCATTGTATAAATAATGAGACACTTCTCTTTATTGAGGGATCTTCTTTCTTACATCTTAGATCTAGAACACTTTCTACAAAGATTTTATAGATTCTTAGATTCACTTTACATATTTCATATCATGTTGTAATGAATCTTTAATCAATAAAATATCTTGGATGTTCATTTCTCATTTGATTGTTATGATTGATATCTTCTAAACCTCAAGAATATAAGAAACATAATTCTTATATTCTTTATTGTTATGATTCCAACAAACATACCATTTTTGGATCAAACAGAAACAGCATCCAAGACAAAAGCAAAGAACCCGATAAGGTTTCACAAATACAAAGGTAGCAAAGCCTTAAAATAAAAAGAAGAATTTTCGGAGCATGTCAAACAACTTCATCAACGACCGCATCGGATGGCTCCACGATCTGCTCCTTCGGCGCACCACCGTCTCCGGAGGCAGCAGCATCAACGACCCCAGGAGCGTTCCCCGACGCTTCCTTCTCCGCGGTACCCCCCAAAGATCCAGGCTGTTCAGACATAGCCCCGGATTCCAACTGACCCTCCACCGGGGGCGGCTCCAGCGCTTCCTCCACATTAACAAGCAATGGAGATTGTTGAGAATCAGCCTCGTCGTCTTCGTCCTTCTTCTCCCCCTCTTCTCCTGCAAAAACCTGTGGATTATCTTCGTTTGGCGGAACAAGCGGGTTACCCTCAATGGCTTCAGTAGGAGCTTGGAGTTGAGCGGCTGTCTCTGACCTGATCAGATCGACGTTCGACCCGTATGGGTCAAGCGACACCATCAACCCTTCACTTACCGATGAAGCCGGAAGAACAAGCGGAGAAAGAGAGAGGTCTTCGTCAGGCAATGAAGCCACACCTAACTTGGCGACATTAGCAGCGTGCTCTGTTTCCTGTTTGATGAAGAGACCGATAAGATCATCCGTGATCCCCAGCTTCGCCTCCTTGATCATCTCGAGACAGTTCTTCGTTCCCGACGCCTGCTCAAGCAAACTCTGTTCTTTCTCCAACAGGTCGCGACGCTCAAGGTAGGCACGAACGCGGGCGGCGCAGCGATTAAACTTGTCCATCATCGCCGCCTCAACGCGCTCCCTCTCGCGAGCGACCTCATAGTCGCGAGAGTCGCGAAGACGCTTCGTCTCATCGATCAACTTCTGCGCGATCGCGTTCTTTTCCGCTTGAAGTTCTGCCTTCTCTTTCTCCGACGCCGCATAAGCTTTTTCGAGGCTCTCCTTCTCACGCAAAAGCACCCTTTTCTCAGCACGATCAACCTTGAGAGCCGATTGCAGCCCTTCAAACTTCTCCCTGAGAATCCATTTGTCCCTTATATTATCGTTCCTCATTCGCTCGATGACGCCCAGCCTCGACTTAGCAAGCTTATCCGCTGCCCCAAGTTGAGCCAAAGTCTGCTTCAAAGTGCTGTCATACATCTCAACAAGGGCGTTGAAGCTTCCATCGGCCTAAGGGAGAACAATCAAACATAAACTATCAGGTCCAAAATAAAAAAGACGCACAGCTAAACACGTCTGCAACATTGACAGAAAACTAGTACCTGTCTGCTCGCCGTCGCGGCTTCGGCGTAATGGTTGCTAAAGAAGAGGTCCTTGGCCGGTGGCATCTTCTTGAGACTACCTCGAATCTGCTGAGTAAGTTCCGCACACTTCTCTGGATTGTATATCAATGGCGTCGACTCTTTGTATGAGAAGTTCACGCAATCCGAGAACTCTAGCTGCGGCTTCGAACCAAGCGAACCCTCGGAGTAGCTGGGCCTAACCTGTCCCCTCGAAGGCGCGGGAGTCGGAGTCGCAACAAGGGATTTCGCACCCTCCTGAACATCTTTAGCAGGCGAACCCGACAGTCGCCTAGGAGTCCTAGTGCCATCCTCGCGCGGAGATTTCTGAACATCCAAAAACTGAGGTTCGGAATCCGAAGACTGCGGGACCGTCTTAGCCTTCTTCCTTTTCTTCTTAGGTAATTTCTCCTTCGGACGATCCTCCGAAGTCGCCTTAGCTGAGCCGTCCCCAACAGAATCTTCGTCGACAGAACGCTCCTGAGATCTCTTCCGCTTTTCGCCCCCCGTAAGCTCGGACTTATCAGAGGATCCCTCAACAGAAGCAGCCACCTTCGAAGAGCGAACCCCTTTAGTCGTCGCCTTCTTCTTCTTCGGAGCAGCCACCGGCTGATCGACGCCGTGGGGCTGCTCGACATCGACGGGCTGGTCGACCAAGTTAGGGTCGTTTGGGCGAGAAGCATCGCCCCCGTCCTCGTTAGCCGCCGCGCTCTCAGCGCTCGCCTTCCGCAGAAGATGAAGTTTTCCCTTTAGGAGGGAACTCAAGTCCGCCCTCACTGACATCTTTTTTGCCTTGTTGAGTAGCTTCTGCTGCTTCCTAGTGAACAAAGAAAGACGACCCTTGCGCGGCCCGATTACTAACGGATGCCTTGAATTCCAATCGACTGCAAGGAAAAAAAAAACACGAAGGAAGAGAACGTTACGAGCCGCACCAAAGGAATCGAAATGATAAGTATAGCTACCTCTTGCTATACGTGCTTGCCGCCGGCGGATCCACTCCCTGCTCAAGTCGGGCCAATTGAGGTGACTTTGAGTCGCGATCTCTTGCGCTGTCTCGAAGAACTTTTCAGGGTACGCGATGGTATTCGGATGAAGACCTGCAACAACGACAAAACAAAAAAGAACATGGTTAGTAAATGACCAAACACGCAGGAGGCATTGGTGTATGCGTCTCTACCAATCGCCGAATTCCATAACACTGGGAAGTCGTCTTCCAGGTCCTCCGCGAAAGCATATTTATCGGCTTTCACGTAGAAGTACGAACGCTGCCACTTCGGAGTCTTAGTAGGCTGGCCTGTGAGCACGTTGTAGCAAGAACGCATCTTAGCCGAATATAACCCATCCCCTTCCCTCTTAATAGCGGTCAATTCTTCAAACACCCTGACGCTCATCGGAACGTCGACCTCGGCTGCCAATACAGCCAGCATGATAGCATTTCTAACCGACCCAATCTTCAACTGGCTAAGCGCCATTTCACGTCTCCTCACGTAAGATGTGATCAGCCGAGGAATGGGGAACCAAAGCTTCCCGTCTTCTCCGAAGTACGATTCGTACACACAATGATAGCCGACTGGAGGAGACCAGGGCCTCTGTTCCGGGGAAGGGATCACATAAGTTACGCCGGCCCCGCCATAACGCATCAACATGCCTCTAACAGACCCATGAGTCGAGCATGTCCCGAACACGTTCCCCCATCGCTGACCCTCAGCCCAAGGATCGCGCTTAAGTTCGGGCGGTAGTACAGGTAACTCCTCGAATGTCCCATCCAAACGGTAGATTGTCGGCTTACACTCAATCAAATCAAACCGAGAAATCCGATGTCTCTCCCATAGAATTTGAGGAGTTGGACTCGGTGAATCCGGATCGGAGTCAACTCCGTCTCCGTCCTTCCTTTCCGACCCGCTAGCCGTCCGGCTCGAGCTGCTCTGTTCACTGTCTCCTTGCTCGGACCCACTAGCCGTCCCATTCGTATCGCTCTGCTCCTTCTCCCCACTCTCGGACCCGCTAGCCGCCCGATTCGTATCACCTCGCTCATCCTCACCTGTCTCGGACCAGGAAGCCGATTCAGCAGAACCGTTCTGATCGCCCTCCTCCCCGTCGACTGCTGTGTCCGTCTCTTCATCAATACGATCAACCCCGACAGTCGCAGCCGATGCGTGATTCTGCTCGCACCTTGCAGCAACCACCGAGCCGGCGGCTCGCATCGCATCCCGCATAAACAGCCCAGGATCCTCCGTTGAACCTCTGATCGGTACAGCGGGTTTAGCCGCGTCGGAAGAAAGGACTACCCCTTTGCCCTTCTCCTCACGCGATAACCTGCTCTTTGAGACCATGTCCCCTCTAACTAAAAGCCGGCTAGACACGCAGCGGAACGTAGCCGATCGGATGGCTCGAGAATCGATAGACTTAGAGAGAGAAAGCAGAAGAAAACAAAAGTAGAGAGAGAAGAGAGAAAGAAAAGTACCTGTTCTGCAGAAGAGAATGAAGAAAGAGAGAGAAGTGCCCCCCTTTTATAGCAAAGTCTCAGGCACACTTCCCCAGGTGCAATGATTGCGCCTAAACGGGCCTCTAAAAGCCCATTAGCCGCCAAAGAAACCCTAAAGCCCGCCTTGCTCCTTAATCAAGACCTGGCTTACTCGACAAGACCGTTGTAACTCGAAAGAAAACCAAACACGGAAACCGGTCCAATTTACCAAACCCGGAAACCGGTCCGGACAAGCAACAATCAAATCGACCCACGGTTACCACGCACGGTTGCACCTAGAGATTGTCATATCAAGTCATATCTGTTTGTCGACTTGAAGCGCTTGGATGACGACGTAAGCTCAGCAGCCAGGGGCACACTCGCTTAATCGGCTCGGAACGCTCGGACGACGACATGAGTCGCGCGACTAGGAACGTTTCCAGTCGAAAACAATCTAGCGCAATACGAACACGAAGAGGAAATGCCTCTCAAGCCACACGGCTAGGAGGGATCACGTTCGACTACGGCTCGGAACACCCGGATGACAGCATAAGCCGTGCGGCTAGGGACGACCACAGTCGTAAGCAACCAAAAGCGACATAAATACAAAGAGCAAGCTAAGCCGACTCCAGACTCGCGTAAAGGTTGCAAGCATACGTACGCTCCGAGCCGCATGGCTAGAGAGGTCCCATCCGATCATCGACTTAGGGGGGTACCCCGTCATCATCTGATAAAGACGTCCCCGTCACACAAGAAGCGTTTCCAGCCGATTCAAGATAAGAATAGAGGGCTTCCAAAGCACGAGTGCATTTCGAGTCGTGCGGCTAGAAATGTTCCCGGTCGATAAAGGAATCTAACATCCTTGTCACGAACGAGAGAGGCATGTCCGACCGACTCGAGACGAGTACGAAGGTCACGGGCCTGAGTGCATCCTAAGCCGCCCGGCTTGGAACGACCTGGTTTGGATTTTCCAAAATGCCTCCTAAGCAGCCCGGCTAGGAGGGGTCGCATTCGCCGCCTACTCGGAGCGCACGAATGGTAGCACCGAAAAGCCGACCGGCTTGGCACGACCTCAATCGACAAATGGTCATGTCAGGCATGAAACGGCCGCTGCGTGTCCATCATTCAAGCGACAGATAAGCCGCAAACCTAAAACTTCCCAAGAGCGAGCCCGCACAAGCACGTTCCGACTGGATTTCATCATCTGAACAAACCTGGATTCAAAATCTACCCGAGAGTCTCCAAGCGACTCCTGGATAGACTTGGGGGGGCTTATTGTAGGAGATGGGCCAAGGCCCTTCTCACAAGGCCCATCAAATGAAGAAGCCCAATCGACGTCTTGACCCGGGCCAGTCCACAGTCTCGAAAAGGACAGGACAGGTGAACCAGACAACTAGTTTGAGGGTCAAACGAGGACGAAAGAGACATCTTAACTCGCGCTGCTAGGAAAGGGACACCACACCTTACGGACCAGTCGTCTGAAGGTGACAGGACAAGCAAGCCAGACGACTAGTACAGGAGTCGCACGAGGACGAAAAGGACGTTCGAACCCGCGCTACTAGTAAGGCCCAAATGAGAATCAAGGCCCAAGAAGAGTAAACGAGCTAGGGCGAACGACCTAACGAGAGCTATAAAGAGGGAGGAACGCGCAAGCGGGAAGGACATTCACACTTAGACACACTCACTGCAACGGCTAGTTCTAGGGCTCACTTACGTTCTTAGATACTCGCCGCCTTGTATTCCACCGGACGCTCTACGAGCTCCGGCTTGCGTGTCACTCTTTTACTTCTTTGTAACCTTTCAGTCCAGATCTAATAAAAGAACGTCTTTGTTCGTCCCACCTTTCTCTTTATTGTCTCCTAAACCGTTCTAGGCACGAACATCCACCATTGCTGGATTGTCGAAAAGCCCCCTCTTTTTCTTTTCACGTTTCTCTGCATGAGTTAGATTCCGTGCTGCATTCCTATCCGTGTGAGCCTGTTCACTTTCGGCAGCTGCTGTGGGGATCTCTTTTTCAAGTTTGGTCGGATCTTCGGCTGCTTTAGAACCAAGAACCTTGATCAGATTGCTCATTTTCACCTTTTCCTTTGGTGGATCAAGCAACCCTGGTCTGGTCATCTCCTATTTCTCCTTTTCTTTTGCTAGATGCCTCTGGGTTCAGGTTCTTTTTGTTCCCTCTTTGTCAGTTTAAGAGGCTGTTATGGTGGAGGTGCTGCCTCCGCAGGTGGCTCTATCGGATGGGGTAATCTGTATGTTTTCTATCTTAAAATCGATCAGTGATGGTACCATCAGCTGGCATTTGCATCCTTGAAAGAGAATAAAATAGACCAAAATAGTACACAGAACAGTTTCGCCAAATTAACCATTTGGTCTGGATCAAGAGAGGTAATAAGTGGCTCAAAATCATAAATTGATACCATAACACACTGGTACTAATCACACAAAAAGCATACAAGCTTACAGAAGCAACATACGGCAAAATACTGAGCAGCACTAAGTGAAAATCAGCAATTGTAATATTAGGTGTACATATTCAGACAAAAAGAAGCGGGAAATAATATAATATAGAAACAAGTAACACTAAGCCAACAGGAACAGAAGCTCTACTATGGTGATTCGTTCATCCAATACTCCCCCCCCCTTCCCAAAAAAAAGTTAAAAGTTCAGTTTACTGATTTTAGTATAACTTTGTTTTTTTTCCTCAAGGTTATGCCATGCAAACGTCATAAGACGAATATTCGAAACAAAATAACTCAGCATCAACACAAAAACGCAAAATGAGAAAATTTACCTACCACCACTCAACATCTGGGATTAGTTCTTTGGGCTTCTCTTTTTTCGGGGCACATTCGGATACCTCAATAAAAAAATTGGATGTGGTGGAGAACGAATCTGATGATGGAGACAAGAAGGATTTGGCCAAAGCCTTAATCTTCGGCGCCATACCAGAAACACTCGTACTACAACTAAGCGAGTTGGATTCTTCAAAGAAGGTGTGGGATGCAATAAATTTGCGGTGTGTGGGAGCAGAACGAATGCGTGAAGCGAGATTACAAACATTGGTGAGTGATTTCGAGAGACTGAAGATGAAAGATAGCGAAATCATAGATGAGTTTGTTGGAAAGCTAACAGAGATTCGATCCAAGTCAATCGCTCTGGGAGAAAACATCGAGGAACCTAAGCTTGTTAAGAAGTTCTTGTGTTCTGTACCCCGAAAGAAGTTCATCCACATGGTTGCATCTTTGAAGCAAGTTCTCGATCTCAAGACAACGAGTTTCGAGGACATCGTTGGTCGGATGAAGGCGTTTGAAGAAAGAGTGAGGGAAGAAGAAGAAGAAGCACATGAGACACAGAGCAAGCTCATGTATGCGAGCAATGAACCTCACTCTGGTGCAAACTCATACAGTCGTGACCACAACAACTATTACAGAGGTCGTGGTCGTGGAGGACGCTACTACAACTGTGGTAGGGGACGAGGCAGATACAATGATTGGTCTCAGGATACTACTGATGTGTCAAAGATACAGTGTTTCAGGTGTGACAAGTATGGTCACTACGCTTCTACATATCCAGATCGTCTACTGAAACTACAAGAAGCTACTGAGACAAAGGATGAGAGCACGCAGGAAGCAGAGGAGTTGATGATTCAGGAGGTTGTTTACCTCAACGAGAAAAACGTCAATCCTAAGGATTTTGAAACCTACACAGACAATGTGTGGTACTTAGATAGCGAGGCGAGCAATCATATCACCAGAAATCTCAAGTACTTTAAGAAGAAGATTGATGAATCTATCACATGGAAAGTGAGGTTTCGTGATGACTCCAGGATTGATATCAAAGGAAAGGGCTCTGTTTTGTTCTGCAATAACGATGGAGGAAAGAAAGTCATGGCAGAGGTTTACTATATTCCAGAACTGAAGAGAAACATTATTAGCCTTAGGCAAGCTACAGAGGATGGATGTGATGTGAGGATGAAAGGTGTGTATCTCACGCTGAGAGATAATGACGGTAAACTGATAGCAAAGGCTAAGAGATCGAGAAACCGACTGTATAAGGTTACTATTGATGTGGTCACTGAGAAGTGCTTGCAGCTTCAGATAACAAGTGAGTCATCAAAATGGCAAGCTAGACTGGAACACATGCAAAGACTCGATGAGAACTATGATCAAAACAGAGCTCGTGGTAGGAATACAAAAGATCACCGTCGAAAAGGATACATGCTCAAGCTGCTTGCGTGGGAAACAAGCAAGGCACTCGTTCCCACAAGCAACTACATTCATAGAAAAGAAAATATTATAACTCATTCATAGAGACCTCTGTGGCCCAATAACGCCTATCACGGCATCAAAGAAGAGATATATATTTGTGCTCATCGACGACTACTTAGTGAAAAAGGGGAGGCGTTTGAGAAATTCAAGAAGTTCAAAGCCATTGTCGAGAGAGAGAGAGAGAGAGAGAGAGAGAGAGAGAGGAGCTGTTATTGGGATGCTTAGGACTGATAGAGGAGGAGAGTTTTGTTTCAAATGAATTCCAGTCCTACTGTGAAACAAATGGCATCACAAGACAACTCACAGCTCCCTATTCCCCTCAACAAAACGGTGTTGTGGAACGACGAAACAAAACTCATCTCGGTATGACCATAAGTATATTAAAGCATATGAATCTACCTAATTACTTGTGGGGTGAAGCGGTGAGACATGCAACATACATCATAAATAGAGTAGCCACACGGGTATTAGCGATTCAGACTCCATACGAAGTGTATAAGGGGAGGAAACCAAACCTTGATCACATTCACATATTTGGGTGCGTCTCTCATGCTAAGGTTGATACCCATCGATTGAAGAAGCTGGATGATCGATCTAAAGCACTGGTGCATCTCGGTACAGAACCAGGATCAAAGACCTACAGACTACTCGACCCGGTGAACAAAAAAGTGGTAGTAAGCAGAGACGTAGTATTTGAAGAAGACAAGAGCTGGGACTGGGAATATTGTGAGAAGGCTGCAACTACAGAAACGTTTCATGCTGAGATTGGAGAATATGCAAATCATGGGATCAGGAAGATAGACAGTGATGATATTAATAATGAGCCAGCAAATCAAAGCGAGGAAGTAGTTGCAGAGCAGTGTAATACAGAGGATCATGTAGAAGTGTCGGAAGATGATGCTGCAAGCGATGGCTTAAGAAGGTCACAAGGGAAAATAGAAGGCCGGGCTACTTGGATGACTACATCCTCCTTGCAGAGATCGAAGAAGAGCTGTTGTTACAGTGCATCAACGAAGAGCCATGGAACTTTGATGAGGCAAAGGAGCATAAATTCTGGAGAGATGCTTGTGAGGATGAGATAAGGTCAATAGTCGAGAAAAAGACATGGGACTTGGTGGAGCTTCCGACTGGAGCTAAAGCAATTGGTATCAAGTGGATCTTTAAGATCAAAAGGAACTCTGATGGAAGCATCAACAAGTATAAAGCGAGATTAGATGCAAAAGGTTACATCCGGCGACATGGAATTGATTTTGAGGAGGTGTTTGCACCAGTTGCACGCATTGAGACTATTTTATTCTTATAGTCACTAGCGGCATCGAAAGGTTGGGAAATACATCATTCAGATGTGAAGACGGTATTCCTCCACAGAGATCTAAAGGAGGAAGTATATGTGTCACAGCCAGAGGGTTTCATGATTGAAGGGCGGGAGAATAAAGTATATAAGTTGAACAAGGTGCTCAACGGGCTACGTCAAGCTCTAAGAGCCTGGAATGAGAAGTTGAATTCAGTACTTAGAAGGTTGAACTTTGTGAGATGCTCCAAGGAACCTGCTATGTATCGTCGACATGAGGGAGAACAACTTCTGTTTGTAGTTGTATATGTCGGCGATCTTCTCATAACGGGAACAAGTTTGAAGCTGATTGTAAGTTTGAAAGAGGAGATGTCTGCCCGCTTTGAGATGAGCGACTTGGGAAAACTCACATACTATTTGGGTATTGAGGTACATCACCATGGCAAAGGTATTACTCTGAAGCAAAAGCGATACACAAAGAAGATATTAGAGGAGAAAAGGATGCAAGATTGCAACACTGTTCATGTGCCAATGTAACCGAGAGTCTCACGATGTTGAGAGCTAGTAACGGGCAAAGAGTTGATAAAAAGGAGTACAGAAGGAACATAGGGGTGTCTCAGGTACCTTCTTCACACCGGACCTGATATGTCATATGCAGTCGGTGTGTTGAGTAGGTATATGGCTGAGACAAGGATTTCGCATGCTTCAGCTATGAAGCAAGTTCTCTGTTACTTGCAAGGTACATCGTCTTATGGTTTGATCTTTAAGAGAGGAATGAATGCGAATTTGACTGGTTACAGTGATGTAATTCACAATGTAGATGAGGAGGACGGGAGAAGTACGTCTGGACACATCTTCTACTTCTTTAATTCACCAATCACCTGGTGTTCACAGAAACAAGAAACAGTGGCTCTATCGTCTTGCGAGGCAAAGTTCATGGCAGGAACAGAGGCAGTAAAACTAGCTATATGGCTTCAGGATCTCTTCAGTGAGATAGTTGGTAAACAAGGTGAAAGGGTAGTAATTTACATTGATAATAAATCTGCCATAGCTCTCAGCAGGAACCCAATGTTTCATGGACGGAGTAAACACATTCACTGGAGGTATCACTTCATAAGGGAGTGTGTGGACAACAATTTGATTGAGGTTCATCATGTAGCAGGAAGTCTATAACGAGCGGACATTTTGAGAAAGCCGCTAGCGAGAATCAGATTCAAGGAGATGAGGAGTATAATGGGAGTTGAAGACTTGTCAAGAAATGGGTACAAGATTAAGGGGGAGAGTGTTAGAGTAAGCTTGAAATAAGCTTGGAGATCAAGCCTATCATAATCTCACCGAGATATGGTTGCTAAGAAGAGTATGGATTATCTAAATAAGTTTAGGAGTTATCTAAAAAAAAGATTATGAGTTATCTAAATCTTGAATAAATAGAGTTGCAGGCTTGTTGCAATCAAGCGTGAGTTTTATTTGAGAAAGAGAAAGCTTAAGGTTTGAGAGGATATTTTCTTAAGATTAATAAGAGAGCAGATTTATTGATCTTGCATACAATCGTTAAACTCATACTATACCTAGCTTGTGGAAGGACATGACAGTCCAATTAGATCTCTCCATAGCTCTTGCTTTCTTGAAAGCACTGTACTTGAAGTAGAACCAAACCAAACCGCAACAAACACAACACCAGCAAGTACGAAGATTGATCTGAGAAGCCATACATAGCCTTTGCTCTTGGCTTCATCCACGGAGCCACACAGTCATATCACCACACAAGTTGGGACATCGGTAAAGGCCACCAAGAAGGAAAGAAAAGCTAGTATGTGTCAATACTGAACCAGAAGAAGGACTACCTTCTGAACTTGACTTAATACCCCTTGCGTAGAGAACAGAAAAATCAATTTATCAAAATATAGAAATATGGTTCGCATGTCTACAGAACTTACCGAAGAAAACCAATCTCTTTACCTAACTTTTTATGGCTTTCTTAGCTTTAGCTAAGAGAAAAACTTGTACTACTATTCCTAGCTGTTAATGACATGTTCTTCCATCTGTACTAGATTTTCTAGGAACCTTATGAGATCTATATGAATTGTTGTTGTGTTTAACTAGGAGCCAAAGACGTTTCCGATGCAATAGTATGTAGTTGCGACCTGCATAGAGACAAGAAGATACATAACAATTCAAACACAACTCTATTGAAGCTGAGCTAGCAAATAGCATAGAAACTTGCCAATCGAGACGCCACTTGCGTTATCTAATGGCCCTAGAACCTTCACTTACTTGAGCATCTTTGCTCTCATGCATGAACCAAAGCCACATTCTCGAACATGTTTTTCCTAGAGTATCTCTCCTTCTCCGTGATAATGACTTCTTCTTCGCAAGAAACTGTATCAGCCCCGGATTACACTTCGGTTTCTATTATAAACGAACCGGAATAAATAAAAAAATTGAGTAAATGCATCGGAGCCAAGTGCTATAAGAAGAAGAATCTAAACAATATATCGCTCGCTGACGGTCCACTTTACTCGTAAGCTTCCATTATGGGCTCAAACCCATTAGAATCCCTTTTTAAAATTAAATTCTTTACATGGGCTTTCTATTGTAGCAACTATTTTCCTTTGTTTTCTACTTTTCTCCATTTAGGTTTAATGGATTTGATATCTTTGAAAAAATCAAGAAATTTAATACCCGACAAACACAATGAATCTTTAAAATATGATTTAAAACCATTGTACTTTTTGTTTATCGACGTCACCTTCTTTTCACATTTATTGTCTCGAAAATATCTTGCGAGTTATACTACATGTGCTTTTAGCAACTAGATAAAAATCCTTTTGCCAATAACCGACCTTACGCAGAAGTTCTTGATATTATCTTCTCCTGTAAAAATGTTTCGTCTTAATGTTTGTGAAAATAACGATACTAGCATAGTTAACATTATCCTGAAGACCCAAATGTGTGGTAAGAGATCAAATAAGTATATGTATGATCCAAACCGTTACTACTATAATGAACCCAGCCTCCAAAAGTAATTGCTATTTAAGGAATTACGTAATTCTAAAAAAATCACGTGCGTTCCTCTAACTTTCCCTTTGTAAATTAAAGAAAAGAAAAAAGATTAAAATGATTAGAAAGCTGAAAAGTAGACTAGATATTTTATCATTCCCTGTCACCTACAGTAAGTCGTCGACGTAAGCGTCGCCGTCTAATAATGAAGACTCACTCTACACACCGTTAGATCTGGAATCATCTCTGGATCTACCATAGATGGCGACACAGAGCAGCGCATCCCAAACCAAACGCACAGTATCAGAGGAGATACATTTAAGCTGACAATAAATACATTTTCCTTTCTCTGTCTTGATAACCTCCTCCGTTGTCATGTTCTTGGCTTGATCAACATTCCGACCATCCATAATCTGACAGAGAGGAGGCTTTGAAGGAAGAAGGATTCATGAGTAGTTCGGAGAGACATACGTGCGATTTCTGCGGAGAGCGAGCGGCGGTTCTGTTCTGCAGAGCCGACACGGCGAAGCTCTGTTTACCCTGTGACCAGCACGTGCACACGGCGAATCTCCTCTCCAAGAAGCACGTGCGGTCTGAGATCTGCGATAACTGCGGCAACGAGCCTGTCTCCGTCCGGTGCCTCACCGACAACCTCGTCTTGTGTCAGGACTGCGACTGGGATGTCCACGGGAGCTGTTCCGTCTCCGACGCTCATGTCCGCTCCGCCGTGAAAGGGTTCTCCGGGTGTCCGTCGGCGCTTGAGCTCGCCGCTTTGTTGGGAGTCGATCTGGGAGGTGGGAGGAAAGAAGAAAACGAGATGATGATGATGACGGCGATGGAGAGTTTCGGGATGCATTTGGATTCGTGGGTTTCTGGATCTAACGTTTTGCAGGAGTTGGTCGTGCCAGGCCCCAAGGAGACGACGTCGTTTAAGAAGCGTGTGTCTAGCTGTGGGAGGTACAAGCATGTGCTGTGCAAACAGCTTGAGGAGTTGCTCAAGAATGGTGGTGATAGTAACCGTGACGGAGAGGGAGAAGGAGGAGAAGCAAGGGAAGGGCTTATGGTTCCGGAGATGCCAGCGAGATTGGGACGGGCGAGGGATGCAGAGGAAGTCAATAGCGGTGGAGAAGTTATACAGCAGCCTCAAACGACGTCGTTTACATCTTTGCTGTGGAACGTTGATAATCCTAGTGGTAGCCGGACTACTAAGGTTTGTGCAATCTATTTATTTATCTTTTGGTCACCCTTGTGGAGTTTTATGGTCTCAGCTTGTGAACTTGCAGATATGGGATTTTAATTTGGGACAGTCAAGAGACACTAAGGATGCATATGTAACAAAAGATGATAAATCATTCACAATCAACAGCTTTGTTGACCTCATGAATGATACTTGCTCCACCAAACCCAAAAGTGTTAAACAGGTTTGCCAGTCTAACCTTTAGAGAAGCCTTTGTGCTTAGCAATTGATTTCTTCTAGTGAATAGAGATAAAACCCAAAACTTAAAACCTAGTTAGAAATGAGTTACAAGTTGGTTTAGCTATTCTTTGCTTTAATGAATGCCAAAAAATTTGGTTTGTGAATTGTAATGCTTATTAGGATTCTTTTGCAGGATGATTACTATCGACCAACTTCAAGCCAGATACCAGCAACCGCTGAGAGCAACAATCTTCCGCTTACATTTAGCTCCGAGAAAGGCTCAAACTCCTCCAGTGAGTTACGTTTCACTGAGAAAAATGACGGGGCTAGCTGTAAGACCACGAGAGTAGTGGCAACCAAGGCTGATCTGGAGCAGCTGGCTCAGAACAGAGACAACGCAATGCAGCGTTACAAGGAAAAGAGGAAAACTCGGAGGTAAATAACCGCTTAAGACAATTTTTTCTATTATACTATCTTCGTACTCAAGAATCTAATACCGTATCTTGAATATTTGGGTGCAAACAGATATGATAAGACGATAAGGTATGAATCGAGGAAGGCAACAGCTGATACAAGGTTGCGTGTCAAAGGCAGATTTGTGAAAGCAAGTGAAGCTCCTTATCCTTAAAAAAAAGGTCTCTTTACCTTAGGTCTCCTATTAGATTATAAAGCTAGGAACTTTTTTTGTCTACTTCCCATCTCGGACATTGTATATAGATCGGTCTTGTTTCATTTAGCCACCCTTTGTCTTTTGGGTGTCGTATCTGGCTCCTTTTGTTGTACCATGTAAACTTTTCTAGTTAAAAAAGAATTGTCTTAAATCTTGTAGAAGTAAATGATCTACTAACTGTTTTTATTGGTCCAATTCTAACGATTTGAATTTTCATAACCCTTGTGGTTGTCTTGTGGCATTTCTTGTGTTGTACTTGTCAAGAACAATGGCGTTCTTAAGCTTCTACGCAAGATCTGAGAAAACTATGGATAAAAATCATAATCAATCTTCCAGGAGATGAGATAGATATGGGCTACCTCGTCCGTTTAACCACATTGATGTCTCTGTACAAGACAGCTAGACGAGCTGAGATATGGGTCTACCAGGTTCTTAGCCAAATGGAGAAGAACAATGTCAAGCCGGATAATCACATAACGCAAGGATGTACGTGATTTTGGGGGACAACGATTAGCCTGTTCCAGCCTATAGCTTTACGTGTTAGGTGGGTCTCGCAAGAAAAGATGATCATGCGGTAAGACCAGCAACACCTCACTTGTTTCTACTGTTCTCGCTGCCGCTGGTAAGAGCTCTTGTGCCACTGCTTTACACAGTCCGGACTAGAATTTGAAATCATCGATTAGTGAAAAGATGTGTTGTTCAACAAATCTTTACCGGTCAATGCTACAATACACCAAATGTAAAGGCCAATGCTCTTCTATGATAAATACAAGTCTTTTGACCGTTTAGAATCGGTTTGAGTTAACTGTGATAAAGCGTTTTTTTGTAGGTGGCTGTGTGGTTGCGGTTTGGACGGCATTTAGCACTAGGCAATTTAGGAGGATATTTCTTGATCCATAGGGTTCAAGCCTCGTGCTTTCGCGTTTAGACACATGGAAAGCCATTGGATAAGACCAAGAAAAGAAAAACACAAGGATCTTTGATAAGCCAAGTTTGGGGCACAAGTGACAATGGAAACCATTTCAATTTTTTCTGATGAAGCCAATATATTGTAAACAACAAATGACCCAAACCAAACACAACAATAGACAAAGAGTTTTCCTCTGTTCTCAAGACAAATCATATATGAATTAGAAGATAAAAAAAACAAGACAAAGAGGGATATGATAGAAGGATTGCTCAAATAGAAATGTTCAGGAGTAGTTGAGCCTGAAGATATCGTTGAACACGTAAAAGCTTCCTTGTGGTGTCGGCATCAAGTGAAACATCTGGAAAGCACACACAAAAGTCAACATGGTTTGTTCTTGTGTCAGACCAAAGATCAAACATACCAAAACAAAATGTTCGATTCTTTCGTAAACGCCAGATCTATCAGCCCTAGCGATCTAATTCTTCCCAAATCAGAAACGAAGCAATAGAGAGAGTCAGTAAGAAGGAGAAAGTACCTGGCTGAACTTGAGGGCGTGCTCCTCGCCGGCGAGCTGGAGGTTACCGGAGACGAAAACGAGCATACCGGAGGCGGGACCAGAAGGCTGGCAATCGACAGTGGAGATGTTGTGCTTGCACTGCTGGAAAGGGAGAGAGGTGAGCTTGGCTACGATGCTCTGGACTCCTTGGATCTTCTGACCCTCGAAGGTGAGCATGGAAGCTTCCTGGTAGAGACCGGCTAGACCGGCACGGTTTGTGTCGAAGGTTGAATAGTAGTGTTCGACGAAGGCCTTCGCTACAGCATCAGGATCCATTCTGCGCCAAACTAGAGAGAGAGAAGGAGGAAGACGACGATGAGGCGAGTAATTTAGAAAGGGGTTTTATATTCAGATGGAGAGATGCTCTATGTGTCTGACCTGTTAAACTCTGCGTCGCAATAACGCTGCTATTATTTATTTATTTTTCTGTTTAGTTTTCTATCAATTTTTATTTTGTACGAATATCATATTAATGCGAATAACATTGAGAAATGGTTTGCTAATATAGAACATTTTTTTAATATAGAACAAATTAACTAATCATCTATTCCAATTCACTTTCTCTATTATTTACCATTTTTAATATATCTTACCTTTTATTAATTATTTAAATATTATAAAAGATAGTTTTAGATTTTAGGAAAATAATAAAAATAGAGGCTGTATAAGGCAGCCTTCTCTTTGTAAGGTAAATCATTTTACCCTAAACTCTGTTACAGAAATAATACGGATAAGTGAGGGGAAAAAGTGCTTATTCCAACCTGAACTATTTGGATCGTGCCAAATACAAACCGAACAAAAGGGTAGTGCCAAATACGACATGAACTCAATTAAAATGTTAAAAATCTACCTGAACTTTTTAAAACGTCNAAAAATAATCTATACAAGAAATTTTTATAAATAACTTCAAAATTTTAAGTATATCTAAGATCATATAATTATAAATATTTTATTATTTATATTTTAGTAAGATATAAGTTTATTGAAGATATAATAAGTAAAAACATGTTATGTGTTTATATACGATGAAAAAATAGTAGTTTATATAATTTCAAATTTTTAGTAATATTTCAATGTAGATTTAGGCACATTTTAAAAAGTTCAGGTAGGTTTTTAAAGTTTTAATTGAGTTCATGTCGTATTTGGCACTATCCATTTGTTCGGGTTGTATTTGGCACGATCCAAATAGTTCAGGTTGGAATAGGCATTTTTACTGATAAGTGAGATGGACCTTGGGTAGAGTTAAATGAAGGTCCGAGAATCGACATTTACGGCATTTATCTTTAGAAGCTCAAGCAGAGGCTGTTTACTTATCGACATTTGTTGATTCTCGGACCTTCATTTAACTCTACCCGAGGCCCATCTCACTTATCCGTATTGCTTTTATAATAGGTTCCACTCTTGGGATCTGGACCAACAAACTTTTTGGTGTAACGAACTGTTGGGTGGGCAGATCAACCGACGCAACGTTTGAAATCAAATAGTTTGGTTTAAGATTTTCCAACCCGAACTAATCGAACCGAACCGAAATTAAACCAAACTGATAAACTTAGGTATTTAATTATTATTTGAATTAAACATACTAGTAGTATACAATTTACTAAAATTCTAAGACTACGGCAGCTGGATCTGGAAACAACTCTAAAAACTACGACCGCTGGCTTGTCGGTTTGTCTACTGCCATTTAGGCTCAGGCATCACAGCAAGCTTCTGGCGCGACCACTGGACAGGCGACAGTGCTCTGATTGACCTCACTGGTCCATTAGGGCCACAGATCACAAGTTTTGATTATAATGCCTCGGTTGATGATGCCATTAACGATGGGAACTGGTGGCTGCATATATCTCGTAGTAGGAACCCGATAATCTCTCTGCTACGAGACCATCTCCCACCAGTGGATCCCATCGTTCTCTCTGAAGTCGACGACTTATACCTCTGGAAAATTGTAACCACTGCGCCTTCTCCCCACTTCACCACCTCTGCGACTTGGATCTCAGCCTTTCCACCTCCACCAATTGTTGATTGGCATAAATCTGTTTGGTTCTCAGGTTCCATACCCAAACATGCCTTCACAACATGGCTGATATCACTCAACAGGCTCCCCACTCGTGACAGGCTTCGAGAATGGGGTCTTGATGCCCCCTCTTCATGCCTCCTCTGCTCGCTGTTTGATGAGAATAGACAGCACCTTTTCTTTGATTGTGAATATTCTAGTGAGGTATGGTCTTTCTTCTCCTCCAAAGCCCATCTCAACCCTCCACTATCTTTTGGAGATTGTTTGAGATGGATGAAAGACCCTACCAGAAATAGCAACATTAATCTCATCCTGAAGTTGGCCTTTCAAGCCTCTTGCTACGCCATCTGGAAGGAGCGTAACACTCGCCTCCACTCTGCAGTCGCGAGATCGACTTACTCACTTATTGCAGATATTAGTCTAACTATCAGAAGCAAACGGGATTCACTCTCCAGGTCTCAGCGAAACCTTCCAACCACCATCTCCTTTTTGACTATGTGGTTTGAAGTTTTCCATTAACTGTTGGTTGTTTTTTTTTGGGTTCTTTTGTTCTTTATCCTGATCTCTTGTGATCAATTGTATATGTGCTGTAAACCTGCTTGGCCAATATTTATATAAAGGAAAAAAAAAATTCTAAGACTAAAGTCACTATTAAGTTTTTAAAAGTTTTTTGTTTATTTTAGTTAGTTTTGGTTTCATTTTGTTCTAATAATTTTTTTGTGGTTTTTAAGATTTATGCTTCAGTTTTGTATTAGATTTAGATTACATAGTTTATTTTTAAAATAAACATAAATTTTTAAAAAACTGAAGCATTATTAACGATGTCTTTCAATTTTCTATTTACTTTAGTTAACTTTGATTTGATTGTGTTTTTGTTTCAGTTTTATATTGTATTTAAATTACTTTTTTTATAGTCACCAACATGATGACTTCATGACCCCGTGTTTATGTTTTAAAACATGATTTTCCTTAAAAGAAATAACTAGGGAACCCGGTTGAATCGAACCAGAACACAAACACAGGGTCATGAAATCAACACGAAATCATCATGTTGGTTCGAATACAAATTGAACCATAACTGACCCAAACCAAACTAATTATGATTTTTTCAGTTAGAAAATTTCTAGAACCAAATTAACCAAACCGAACCGATAAAATAACCGAATTGCCCACATCCAGTTAGGGTCGTGCACCACACTTAACAATTCTCTTCAGTAATGATTTCGATTGGGCATTTATATTTTGATAAGGTGGGAGATATTGTTGGTTTGTGGGAGAAGGTGAATCCAGAAAATATATTTTTCGGCGTCGTGTAGCAAGTGACGAACGTGTATGATGATGTGTGTAATTTTAGATCTTCTGATTGGATGGTTTAGTTCGGAGATTTTCTTCTCCTGGTTTACTGTGGAACCAAGCTTAACTTATTAGAGCACCCTCAACGCCGAAGCTTGAGGGAGTGCTAAGGTGTGGATCCAACCATAAAAGAGGAAGCAGTGGCGCAAAGAATCCCAGATTAAGCATCGTGGCTTGCACTGTTTTTCGAGCCTCACTGACACGTGGCGGTCCACCATTGGTTCGTTATTAGTTTTTTTTTTAAGTCAGATAAAAAAAATTAAAAGAAAATCACCCCCTAATGGGGTGCTGCGTTAATGATGGTCTTAGAAGCTAATTGCTTTTTAGACTTTCTTTACAGTCTGATATCAATGTACATTGCTAGAGGTAATATTTATATGTGTAAGAAACTATTTTAAACGTTTGAGCCGGTGTTTAAAAAAAAATCTTTGAGCTGGTTCGAGGTAAATATTACATCTCCTTTTAGTTTTGATTGGCTACCAGCATAATTTGATTGCAAAATATAGTGCTGGAACAAATAAATAAAGAGATAAAAAAAAGAAGATTAGAGGTGCAAGATCATCCCTAGTTTAAATATAATTCTGTTAACTATCTATAATCAATTCTCTTCCTTTTCTAAAAAAGGTCACAAAAAGTTTGTTTCATTCAATTTTTATTTACACCGGAGATTCATCACGGTGGGTTCTTTTGTGTATTACATATACGTACACTATGTAATGGCATCTTGGGTTTCTTTTCCAAAAAAAAACGATGTGTTTTGTTCTTCATTCTGATGGGAACAAGTTCAGATTTACTCTCAACAATCTGGGTGTTAATTTCAATCTTTCTCATTTTGTTGTTGCGATCTCCGGCATGGATTTCACAGCTATAACTGACGACAAGTTGAGTTCATATTTAAGTGGTAAGGAACTTCTCTTGACCGCTTTACTTTGGAAACAATTGCTATGGAAACCACTATGGAATGAGTATGTTGAAAATAGAGAACCAGAGTTTTCTTTGCTGTATGGAGATGTTCTTATAATCGTTGAAGATTAGTCGTTCCATTTTTTTTTGAGAGAATCAGTATATTGGATTCAATCTCGATTGACTTCTATAGATCCAAGTTGGAAATTGACTAATGTTTTACAACAAAGGAAACAAAGAAGTTTGGAGCCGATACTCAAACATGGAGATTATACTAAGAAGATTCAGAAGAAAGCTTCTTCAAATTTTAATTCCGTTGTATTTATTTCAAATTTACATTTGATCGTTTTTTATTATTTTATGTGTAATGTTATATTTTATATAAATAAAATAGTTGTCAAAAAAAAGTTGTTGTACTTTAGGCCAAGCCTGGTCCGGCCCGTTTGAGCACATAAAAAAAAGATGTAATATGAACCATACACAAAAAAAAATCACAATATGTATCATCTGAGTCTCAAAACTTAGAGTGAGAAACAGACTATGAGCCGTCAAGAACCAACCCACAACTGATTTTTCAGAATTGACTGCCCCTAATTATACATATATTTTTGTGGCGCTTAAAGCTGGTGCTTTACCAGCTTTAGCCGAGGACCAGCACTGCTTTTGGCTAATAATAGAGAGACAAAAGCTCAGAAAAAAATGAAATAATATCAGATGTGATTAATCTCCTCCTCGATCATAACATGTTGATAAGCCTCATTGCAATGTTCACAACAATACAGACCTCCTTCTCAGAGAACTCTGAGCCTAGTTTTGGATCCACAAGCTCCAGAAAACTTACATTATCTTACAAAACGTAAGCCCGATCAAGAAGGGAGGTAAGTTCCTATATCCATATATATCACCTTTATCAAAGACCCTTCACGCAGAAGAAATGCTAGCCCTTTGGCAATGCCCACGCAAATTTTCTTCATTATTGACCATTCCATCTCTAGTTTCAAACTCTTCTCATTTTTTCGAAAGAGAAATTTCCAGTCTGACGAAGTTCTAAACCCTCTGGCCTCTATAAAAAAAAAAAATCAAAGCACAATAGATACAGCTGAAATCATAATGCCAAAGCTTGTCCAGAGAACAAACCACACAAACCATCACTTAGGACATATACGAAATAACGTAATATATTTATAAATAAAATTATATAAACAGTACTAATGTTTTTAGGAATATGATTACAATTATGTTTAAATATAAAATATAATAAAATTATATAAAAATAATAAAAATACAAGTAAAAATAAATAAAAAAATAAGTAAAAATTATAGAAAATATAGAAAAATATTTTTTAATGTGAGATTTTGAATTAAATTGATTTTAATAAACTGTGATTGATTTATAGTCAATATGTTGGTGATAATATTAACAAATATTACTATACAATTAACTTCATAAGGTTAAATTTAATTATTATTAATGGAGTTGAATTAGTTTAAAAAGTTGTGTAATATTTTATAATGTATATATATATATATATGATATTAGAAAAAAGTATACAAATATGTTGTTAAAATTTTGCCTAGAACATCTAAACGTATTTGACTGGCACTAGAGCCATAAATCCTGAAATAGGAAGAGAAATTGTGCCTTTTCCAGCCCACCTCAAGCTGATCTTGAGGTTGTGGTCAGTTACTTGGACCACAAAGTTCGTCACAGCCGGCTTACCCGATGTACAATCTTCCCTTTAATGTTGAAGTTTTTAACCACCAGTCCTCTCATGTTAAAAGTAAATAATCCAGTTACTTAAAATTATTTACATTAGCATAGGAGTTTCGACGTACCTGAACATATATATCAAACAAACGCTTGCCAAGATAATATAATGAGTTGTCGTTTCTAAGAACAATCTCAGCGAAGTGCAGGCTCACAGTGTAGTATACATTACCAACGCAAAGACCATAGTAGGTCAATACCAGTGGAGATATCATAACTGTCTTGTAGGATGGGAGATGGCACGTTCACTGATAGTCTTAAAGTGTTAAATATGGTGTAATCGCCCACTTCTTCAACATCATCCAAGAAACGTCCCGTGCTACTGAATCCCCAGTGCTTCTCCGTGCTGCCATCATAGACAAACATGGTATCTATTTTTGACGCTAATATCGCCTATATAATGTTTCTCATAATTTGTAATAACATAATTCACCGGACAAAAAAAACTCAAATTTACGAAGATAAAATATCTCTTCCTTCGTGGATATAGCCAACATAGAACTTGTTTTCTTGGAAATCAGAGAATGCTTATATTATTTACCTGATAAATTGCCATGTTAAAATATCCAAGGTAGAGTAGTTCGAGGTAATTAACGTATCCAAGAACTGGCCAATATAAACAGAGGTTTCAGCATCTATATGTTTACTTAATTTCACCACATTTGGCAGACTTTCAAAGTGTAAGAAGTGAAATAGTATTGTGTATTGCTGCAGGCTGACTGAGACAAGGTATAATGATGTTAATTACATTCAATAGCCGTGGGATGCGTTCTTCGAACCTGGATGACTTTAGCTTCTACGAAGAGAGACAGAAAGCTATTATATACAGGAAAGCCAGACTGTATTGTTCTTGAGAATCTTACATCTTCTCCTCCCACCTCTACCAACAAACCCCACAAATTCTCTCAACAACGACTTTGGTCTTGCAGCACAAACTCAGTTAAGTTAAAAGTCAGAACCTAACAATAACTTTTGAACCTTGGATGATTTTAGTTATGGGTGGAAACTGGAAAGAGATCCGATTATGTGGAATGTTCACTCATTACAACAAATGGTCCGAACCAAGAAACACACTTGAAACGATAGTCTTGAAATTTTTGAAACAAAAACACCACATTATAAAGAAATGTTACATCCGTAATGTCACGAGCCTACCATCTAGGCCAAACCCATCCTAGGCAAGATCGAGACAAAGGAGACGGTCATCAAAGTGAGAGCTAGAGCCACGGTGGCGTGACCATCTCTTATGGAAGGTGATCCTCCTGTACCTGTAGGCGTCGCTGGAGTTGCCGGAGACTTCCCTGCTGGAGCCTCTGGTGTTGTTGTTGATGTGGCATTGCTTGTGAATACGGCTGCGTCAGGTGAGCTCGGTGAAATCCCGAGAAGCTCTGTTCATTGATGCATATATTATATTTTTTTGAAACACTGATGCATATATTAATATAGTCTCACTTAAGAATGTAATAGCATCGTCATTTTCCAATACAATATGGCACTATTATGGTTAAGTAAATCTGTATGGTCTAAACAATACTAAAATGTGAAAGGAAGAGAATAGTTTCTGTAGGAGGGAAAAAAGAAGGGACCAGCAGAATTTCTTATTTAAATGCAACTATTATGAGATATACAAATTGGCTGTATTTTGATAATATAAAAAATAGGTATATAAAAAAGTAGGTATACTTTTAAATGTGCTACATATCAAGAGCATGTCTAAAAGCCTCTTTATTTTAAGGTTTGGCACAATCTCCAATATAAAGTTTTGAGGGTAGTTCTCTCCGAAAGCAAAACTTTATATTAAACTTTAGAACTTTTGTATTTTACATAATAGTTTTTATATCTAATAAAAATTAATTAAAATCATAAATCTTTTACAATAACTATAAAATATACAATAAAAGTTTAAAACTTTATTTTTTTTTATTTTTTATTTGTATTGACGAACTAAAAAGTTTTGAAAACAACATTCTTTTTTGTTGTTATTTCAACTTGTAAAAATGATGTCGATTCTACATCTTTAATTTATGTGTAATATCAAGTTCATCTTTAATAACTATGTTATTCATAATGATGCATACTGTTAGTATATAATGTAAAATATTATTTAATCTTCTTATAATATTTTTTTGTATTATAAGTTAAATATTTAATATTAAAAGGACTAAAATGATTAAACATAAAAGTTATTAATACTAATTAAAAGATAAACAAGTAAAAGGACTAGAAAAGTAAGGAACTTTAAATATAAGGTTTTGTACAGTGAAACTTTATATTTGAGGTTTCACTGTACAAAACCTTAAATTTTTAGGTTTTAAAATTGCTTTTGGAATGTACAAAACCTTATATTTGAAGTTTAAATTTTTTTTTTTTTTGGAGTTTTTGAAGATGCTCTAAATACGATTCGCAGTAAATATATATAGTTGCAACTCAAGACACCTAGCTATTGCATTAAAGTATTATTATAGTCGAAGAAGCATGCGGAAATAATTTTGTATGTAGATGTGACAAAAGGGAAATCAAACTACTGAAACAATCAGTTAAAACTTTTTTTTTTTGGTATGAACAATCAGTTAAAACTTTTAATGATCAAGATGATTTAACTTAAAAGAGCATATGAAACTCCTTAATAAAAAAAAATCAATCACCTTGAACATTAAAAACTCCGCACGATCATGGCATCAAATTGATATAGGCTTAAGAACAACTTCATTATTAATATGAAAATATAAATAATATTGTGTAATTTTCGATAATATATTTCCTCAAAAATGCAATGCTAAGATACCAAATCCATTAATCAACAACATGCAAACCATACAAATATATATATATATATATATAATACTCCAAAATATAAGATTTTTGGTATGAGTGTACAAGAATGAAGAAACTTAGTTTTTAGAAAACAATATTATTAAATAATTTAAATTAAATGTAAAGTAACCAATCACAAATAAAGTAATATATTACTATTGGTTAACTAATTTTCAATAAATTAAAATACCTTAAAAATCTCAAAATATTTTATATTTTGAAACAACAAAGTAACAGTAACAGTAAAAAAAAGGAGCCAAAACGTACTTGGACAGTTGGAGATGCTAGCGTTGTGGAGCTGACAAGAAGTTGGAAGTTGAATGAGTTTATCTTCTTGGACACCAAGATCCTTCAAAGCTTGTCCTCCTGTTTTCGCTTGCTGTATCACGTAACACAAACACTTTGGATCTCTCTCTTTTGTATCTTCGATAGCGTCACAACACTTCTTAGACGGATTTGGCGCCTTCCCAGTCGCGAAATCCAAACACAAAGTCACCTTTTGGAAATCTTGGCTACACTCGTCTGCCAAAGCTCCTCCTGCCGCGGGAGCTGCCGGTGCAGCCGCGGAGATGGAGGCAACGACCGTCATAGTGACAAGGAAGAAGTGGAAATGAAGACCCTTCATTATCAGATTCTTTTCTTTTTCCTTTCTCTGATTCTGCTTTCTTTGGTTTATTGGAGGGTTTGTCTGTATTTAAAAGCAAAAAAATGACTTTGAGGTGTGTGTTATGTAGTAAATGCCACTGCGGACGTGGTGTGTGTAGTTGGGAGCTTAGATCGACACCTATACACATGAACATTAACGACGCTGATATAGTAGTTGTTGACTTATTGGCCTTTCTTTTGTTTGCTTGTGATATTGTTGAGTTGTTGACACTTGACGCTGGAATCGAGTAACAAACACATCCATTAATCTATTATCAAAATGGACGATGTTTTGATTTCAAAAAAACAAGTAAGAATTTGCTTCTTTTTTTTTTATTTTACAAAATTACGCATTTATCAGAGGTTTAGTTTCCCGAGTGATTATGTATATTGTAATATTTTTATTAGTGACATGTTAGTTGCTTATAACTAGAGAATGTGTTTCATATTAAAGAATATATATATCCAGGCACAAATCAACAAGGCATTTTTCCGTTTCATGTTTTTTTTTAATTTGTAGATTGATATTTATTAGCTTTACATATTTTTGTAACAAAGTATTTAAAAAAAAAATCTCAGATACGATCTTAAACCGGAAGGATACACATGTATGTAAGCAAAGAAAAAGGGTTTACTCATTTATTCATTTGAACGGATCTTGTAGTCAAGTGGCAGTGGACGGGCCTGAGACGCCAACACGTTTCAGGTTCGATCCTTCTGCTATACGAAACTAAGTCACATTGTTATATTCACCTAATGCGGATATGAATATATGCTTTAGGACCTATTTGAATGTTCAGGAAAAATAGTTTATCTGCGGACTTGCGACCCCGAGGATTAGATCACGTTCCAATAGTAACCCGGATTTAACTTTTTTTTTCAAAAAAAAGATCAAGAAACGAAGTCTCAGTTTCTAGTAATTTTGTCGCTTTCATTCATTTCATTCAATGATTGACCTGATGGTTCTTCCTTTCGTTGCTTTGCTCTTTTCGTTGTGCAAAAATATCTTTAGCTATAGAATTTTCGAGAATTGTATCCATTAACTATGTACATGTGATGATTATGTACATGTGATAGACTCTGTTTATGGGTCTATTCTTAACCATCTCCAATGGTACACAAAAAAATACTTTATAAATCACTTTAAAATAGTGTAACTCTATAGAGTTACACTATTTTAGAGTGAATTATAGAGTAAGTTTTTGTGTACTACTGGAGATGCCATTAATCAGCCTCTCTCATATTGTGATAAATCTGTAAATCATGAAAATCTCTTTAAAAGAGAATTCCACAGGTGTTGACCCCAAAAAGAAAGTTGTTATAAAGAATTAATGCTATGCCATCTCAATATTTAGCGACAAAATTATCTCCTTTTGTCAACTATCAAAACTTATCATGTCTTAGACTTTTTGCAAGGTTTACCTCACACTCTCTCACCAAGATCAGTTGATGCGATTTGCAAATATTGGTAAATATTCTATACTAGGACCGGGCAGCATTACGTGCAGATTGTATCTTTCAATTGTTATTTTTATTATTTATTTTATGTTTTATTATTTTATATATGTTAATTTTGTTATAGTGTACTTTCTTGTGCTTATTATATTTTTTTATAATTATAATAATTATAGGTAATATATATATATATATTCATTATTTTAAGTAAAATTAGATGGTATATTTTATTTTTTTTAAAAAAAATCATACAAACAATTAAAATAATTTTGCAAATAACTATTGTACGAGTTAAATACACTAAAACTTCTACGAAATTCTTATTATTTAATATATTATTTTTAGCATAAAAAGAATAATATCTGACAAACTAACTATAGTTAAAATATTATTCTAGATTAAAATCGGAGTAAAAATATAATCTATATATCAAACCAATCATTACTATTTAACTTTTACCATTACTATCTTTTGTAATGTTTATATACGTCCTAACTTAATGTTTTTCTTATATTCTTGGTATACAATATGAAGGATTAATGCATCTATTTAATTGTTTATGGGAATTTATAATATATTTCGTCATCCAAAACCATTATTTTCATATTTTTCATTTTTAGTAAAAACACTTAATGTTTTGAATTACTATCACATTCAAATTTGATAGCTTCATTGATTTTTATTTCCGTTAAATTTCAGTCATTTGAAGGATTAGTTTTTTTCATACTTCTAATTAACTTTAATATTTTATTGTTTTTATTGTGAACATATATGAAAAACATTTGTTGCCGTGTTGTCACATGATGTGGTATTAGTTTGTGTACTCTTATGGTTCCCTCATATTTTCTTACTCTTTTTGTGAGGACTCACGCTTGGACAACACTTGGTTCAAAAATATATAGTATTTACCGGGTAAATTACAAGGGATTTTTTCTTAAAAGACACTTAGTTACCAAATGAAGTTAATTAAGTAGATTAATGTTGCAAAAAGAAAAACATTTTCTTAGTTCATGATGCATGCTGCTCAACAGGATTAGTTAGGAAGGATGGGTTGTTTTGTTTCACAGATTGGAGGAACATTATATTTCTGGTGGAGTGAGGCAGACAATACTGTCCCGGTGATCCCACAAGAGACATTGTTAAAATGTTAATGTCAGCGTTCATTATAGAACAGTCGATTAGTCAAAAGAAAACAGTTAATGGTTAGCGGGGTTCAATTCATGGTTTAGTTGCGAAGAGCTGCAATGGTCAGATTCAAAAAAAAAAATGAATGCGCTGAACTGAATCCAAATCAATTAATGTCAATGTGTAGGAATCTCTACTCCAGATAGTGGTGACTATTTAATGGCAAACCAGAACAGCGGAATTTCTCTCTCGGGATCCTTGATCCAATAATCAATCGCAAAAACAATCAATCAGATGAAAGTCCTGACTCCAAGATCTCAAGAATAAGGATGAGACTTTTAATCACCTGAACGTTTTTCGCTCTGGTGTAAGGACTGTCTGTCTCCGATGGGAACCTTGTGGATGACATGGAATGATTGAGACCGTGTGCGGGAGAGACCTAGTGGCTTTGCGGGAGAGAGTTGAAAGTGGAGTAAGCAATGGCGGCATTAGCGACGGGAGCACCTGAGGAAGTCAATTTTTGTAACAGCGATTGCTGAGATTAACGACGAAAGTCAGAGAGAAAATTTAAGATGCAAATTGAACTCACCATAGAGGACCTCTATATATAGGATGCTCGGGAAGTCGTTACAGGAAAATGATGTGTTTCGTCGGAGGTGAAGGTGGGTTCGAAGAACTCGAGATAGCCAAGAGTTACGCCGGAAGATCAATCGACTCGGGGGACGATGATGAGAATAAACTCAATCGCAAGCCCAGACAGATGACAACACGCAAGACGCAACGTTTAATTTAATAGGACATGTGGCAGTTCTTGGAAAAATGAATTTGTGACATGACATCCTATGTAGATAACCTAGGAGAGATTCAAAGTCTATTTTATATAAATAGATGTCATGGATTCAGAATGTTGCTAATTATTGGAGAATACCTATAAAGCAGCCACGGCAAGCTGATGTTGTAAATGTAAGAACTATGACACAAATGTAAAGCATAAAGTACACCACAAAATATTTCTATAAAAATATGTGTATTTGCTAGTTTTTTCTTAAATCCAACTTACAATTCTCTTTTAATCAGGATTTCAACAAGATCAAGACCTTGATTTGTTGCCTAGCTTTACACTTCCTAAAGTCAAGTACCAGGCCTTTAGAACCTCTCTCCTTAGCCCTTAGTTCTTTCACTCGCTTACTAGCTTATGAAACTCATTCTTATGCTAGGAATACAATTTCAGTGACAACCTTAGTACATATGCCGTGCAAGACTATATCTATCTTATTAAAACTGAAGTACACTTTGGAGTTGTTTGAAAACAAAAATAGTAGTAAAAAAATATATTGTTGTTTGGAAACATAAATAACACTATAGTAAAGTAAAAAATAATGGGCTTAACTTGAATCATAGATCATTATGGCCCAAAATACAAGTAATATTTATTCTTAGGTTTTGTATGATTGTTATTAAAAATTATTATAATTATTTATAGTTTTATTTTAACGGGTTTTTGAATAAATACATAACAAATATAACCTATATAAAATATATTTTGTATTGTTACTTTCTGTTTTCACATATTTTAAATATCTTCTCCAAAATTTCTTGATATATAATTTAACAAATACATTATAATTATATAAGTGATTCACCTCATGAGTTATTCTGTGTATTTAAGAATGATACTTTGTTATTAAGTTAAAAAAATATTAAATTGCATAAAGTATATATATTTGTGAAATTCTTACTACAGTGTTTACGGTTCGTAATATTTTACGGAGACGTCCCTATTACACAATATAAAATACATAATTTAAACAATAAACAAAAATAGTAAAATTAAAACCGTAAATTTTTAAATTTCTAAAATCTATATATACTAGATATATACTGTAAAACATGGATCCGCACAGTTGTACGGATTAAGATCTAGTATACCATATAGCCAGGTCGGCTAACCTAACCATCTACCCAATATTTACTAAATCCCCAAATATGGAAAGTTCCCAATACTCATACTAAGTCTTTAAAAACTTCCATCATGAGATCTACCTTCTCTAAGGTGGATCTCGTCATACTTGCTCTTCAAGAAGTCTTCGCATTAACCCCATTCTTGATCGCCATGTTCATTCTTCAAGTCTTGATCTTCATCTCATCTTGTTTATCTATACGCCTACTCGCTGTTGCATGCTTTACTTCGCTCGTTGTTGTACATACGTCTGAATCATAATGTCCACCTGATATTTGCATCTTCAGATGTAACGCAATTTAATCGCACTAGATGATGAGTATAAGACCACACCGGCTCAATGAAGACTAGGCCAGAAATGTAGAATACAATTAAATTTATTTCTCTTTCACTCCTTTACAACTAACTCAAACAGTCTCTCAGATTTATACCAAAGTAATAGTATGAGATCTCAGTTGAATAAAAATAACAGATTTGAGAAATAAATAATTAATTTTTTTTAGATTTATTTTTTAAAAAGTTGGTCCTTGATGAATGGGCGAACTAGAGTATTGTGGCTTATAGGCTTTCGAGTCTCGGCAGTAGGCCATTAGCAGATATGATCGCTGTTTTGCACAAAAGAAGAGCTGTGGAGAAGGGAAGTAATAGAGAGATTTTTTTTAATTTAAATGATATAATAAATCATCAGAGAATCGGGAACCAGATTATGTTACAAGCTCCTTCCGAACAAAATGTTAGTCTAAATACTACAAGCCTAGCTTCGTCCATCCATTAAACCCGGCATGTTCCGCTAGTTTGTTCTTCAAAAACTTTGATATCGGTAGTCGTTCTCAACCATTGACTTAACTCTCGGGAAAATGAAGTTCTCATGGTTGCCTTGTATGCCATGAGTTCTTTTGACGTCTCTGGAGTAGCTAGTTCCTGATGATCTCCCTGAAACTAATACATTTTCTCTCTATTACGAGCAAGACGACCATAAGGGATGATTTCAGATACATACCTCTGCCCACCAAAGCCGCCATGCATGAAACGCCACCAACGCTTGAAACACATCTCAAATCGGGCATGCTCTCGCTACTGTCGCCTATAAAACATGCACAAAAATGGGCCAGAGCCAACACCACTAGCATCCTAGCTTGTCTCAGCACCTAGAAGTAAAAATCAGTTCACCCCGCACAACTCCTAGAGCTAGTCATGGGATGTAAGCAAAATTCAAATCTAAACACTGAGGCGGGAATGACACCCGAGAGCCACCTTGCTATTTTTGACCTTTAAAAACCAAAGGCCATTTCCAAGCTGTTAAGACCCTTTTCCAGTGTCAATAGACCAAGGTCAAACAATGATGAACGAGACACATCCAAAGATACACAATGAATTGGCCGAACAAGCTGTACACGAACCGCCATAGACAACAGCTTGCTATAGACATCAAGCACATTCACACAGGCCGGGACAGGGATGAGCCCAATGTCCTACTGCGAGAAACCAGCCAAGACACACATCCGATCTAATGAAGCATCGGATTTCACTTGACTACAATAAGACAAAACCAAGCCACACTAACACCAGCGAGACCCAAAGAAACCAACCCCTGTAGTCGAAGGAGAAACCCTCGAAACCCCTCGTCGGAGCTTCTAAATTCAATCCAACCATGTCCTTCATCAACAATGCCAAGCTTCGAGAGAGATCAAAAATTGAAAATCGATCCACAACATGCCCTAAAAACCGACCACACACCGTGAAGATGCTTCATAACCTCGCCGCAAAGCCACATGTTGCAAAGACTTCACCGAAGATGAAAGGCTTCGAGCACGGTTCACTCTGGAAAGAAATCCTACTGCATAATCACAAGCATAACGAAGATGGAGACAAAAATCTGACGAGCAGCAAGAAAAGATGAGAACAGTGGGAAGAAGAGTCTTCTTGCACCGGCATGCGCTGCCGGACGCCGGAGACAAACTTCAATAGGATTTTAGGCTTGAGAGAGAATATTGTGGAGAGAGAAGGCAAACTATGTTTTCTTTGGAATATGAAGATATTACTATAGAGAACTTGTTTCCATATCTAATGGTTTCTATAAGAAGATAAAAACTGTGATTTAGGATCATTGAATTTTCTTTTGCTTTTTTGTTTGGTTAAGGTTAACTATATACTCACATTATGATTGGTTATAAAATCAAGTATTATACCGACCCACAATCTTTTGTAATCATCAAGGAAAATATAAATTTAGAGGATGTAAGACCATCCGCATTAGCGGATCTACGCGGGGTCTTGGGCTCAGTATCTTAGGGCCGAGCAATTAAAATAAATAGAAAAGAGGGTATATCGCGGTGAACCGGGCCTTAGATATGAACCCGTAAGGGGCGAGTTCAAGCCACATGTAGCATTATGATTCAGCCCGTGTTAAGTGAATGACGTCGACGAAAGACGGAATATCGCGTGTTTTGTCTCATTTCTCTCCTCTTTGAAAATATCTAGGGTTTCATCTCGTGGAGGCGATTTTATGTGCCACGGAGATTTCCAATTGATTTGTTCATCTAATCGACAACGGTCTCTCTTCTCGACGCTCTAAGGTGAGTATGTAGTTGATTAACGGTGTATTCGAGTCGATTGTGTGTTCAAAATCGATTAGCGATTTCCCTGATTCAAAATCAATATGGGATTTTTTTTTCTTAGGGTTCTTGATCGATAAGGGATATCGATTGAGGGTTTGTTTATTCATATTCCATCGTTATTTTTTTCTAATAAAATAGAATTGCGATTTTTATGATTCAAAATCGATTTGGGATTTTTTTTAGGGTTCTTAATCGATGAGGGATATCGATTGGGGGTTTGTTTAATCATATTCCATCATTATTTTGTGCTAATTAAATCGATTTGTGGCACAGATGGATCCGGCGGAAGAGATAAGAAATTCGAAGAGGCAAATCGAGAACTACAAGATGATAGGGTTCGTGGCCGAGGCAGAGTTCAGTATTCAAAAAAGGTGTCCATGTGGTGGGAGAATCATTGACGAGGTTAGCTGGAAGGAGGAGTATGACACTACACCGGGGAAGCGTTTCTTCACTTGCGTAAACCACGAGGTAATCTTCTGGTTTTAAATTCGTTTATGGTTTCCATGAACTCCAATGTCTGATGTTTTGTAATGTTGTAACCAAGGCTGATGGGTTACATTTCCGTCAGCCTTGGGTGATATGTGTGCAGGAGGAGATCGAGAGGTTGACTAAGCGGGTGGTGGAGGCGGAAGAGGTGATGTTGGCTGCGTCGAATCTCACTTACCAGATGGATAGACTGCAGGTTTGTAAAAAAAAAATCACTTATTTATTACTCGATTGGTTTTCGGTTTACTAACATTTTCTCTTTGATGTTTACATGTCCAGGAACGGGTTAAACTCCTCTCTGAGCAAGTAGATTTCCTCACCGTCCAGGTTTCAACGCTGGAGAAGGTCTGCTTCGACTGAAACTAGAAGGTAAGAGTCAATCAAACTCCTCTCTTTGTTGTTTCATTAGCAATTGTTGGAAAAAAATAGAACTAGAATATTAAAATGAACTAAAACTAGAACTATGTATGTTTGTAATTGTTAATGTATTAAGTACAACTAGAATGTAAAAATGAACTTGAAGTAGAACTACAATTAAAAAATAAACTACAACACATAAACATAAAAATAAGAAACCAAACTGAACATAGAAACATGAAACCATACTGAACGAAACTGAACTAAGCTTCTAACCTGAACTTAAAAGTAGGCCTCATTAATTACGTATAGGTTGTTGGTTGCTGTTATGAATGTCGGATAGTACTTAGCCGTAGTTAATTTTGCATCGTGATTTGATGTTTACTTGTAATAGCTTTTCTAATGAATGTTTGGTAGGTAGAGTTTGTTTAATGGTTCACAAACAAGTTTATAAACATAGAAAATCCACCACTCGAAACACAGAAACATATAAACAACAAACCAAACCAAAACCAACATGGATCATTTCTCCTTTACTCCTCCCGGGTTTGTAAACCTTTTAGCTTTGCAGAGCAATGTACCTATAGACGTTGACTCTGCTGAGGCAGCTGGTAACTCTCCCGGGGGTGTGAAACCGGTGGAAATGAGACAGTGCCCAAAGAAGACCTTGTGCTCATCAGCGCTTGGTTAAACACGAGCAAAGACCCCATAGTCAGCAATGAGAAAAAGGTTGGAGCTTTTTGGAAGAGGATTGAAGAGTATTTCAACTCAAGCCCTCAGCTTATTGGCGCCGTTCCTAGAGAATGGAGTCAATGTAAGCAAAGGTGGGGAAAGGTGAATAAGCAGGTGTGCAAGTTTGTGGGATGCCACGAAGCAGCTTCGAAGGAGCAATCAAGTGGACAGAATGAGAATAATCTCATGAAGGCTGCCCATGAGATCTTCTTAAATGACTATGGCCAAAAGTTCACACTTGAGCATTGCTGGAGGGAGTTGAGATTTGATCAGAAATGGAGATCTATCTCCTCCTTGAAAGATGGTGGGAAGGATACACGGAAGGAAGCAGCTCCGGAGGTGGTGGGTGCCGATGAAGAGGTCAGGCCTCCGGGTGTTAAAGCTGCTAAAAGAAAGAAGCATGGGAATAGAGAAGAACATGCTTTCGATCAGGTTCAGAGTGTGCTAGCTATGTGGTGCAGCCTGGGTGAGCTTCGAATACATTTTCTGGAATCCAATGCACGTCCTAGAAAGGCAATGGAACTTATCACAGACTAATGGGTTCACTGGAGAGGGCCTTATTCATGAGGTATTGGACCGAGAGAAGGCTATGGGCCTTGATGAGGCCTCTATAAAGAAAGGAATGACTATGGAACAGAATGGACATGTACTAACCAACCTGATTGAACAGGAAATGGATGTAAGGAATTTGGTTGGACAGGAAATGGAATGGGAGATTCAGTATGATCGAGAAATGGACTGTTCAAACCGACATGGACGAGAAATGAGTTGGGAAATGGAAGATGAAGAACCTGAGCTGGAAATGGAACATCAGGATCATCTTTATCAATAAAATGAGCTTATGGAGGTACTTGGTCGGACCTGGAACAAGATGGATCGAGCCCAAGCAAGAGTTGTTCAAAAAAGGCATTTATCGGCCTAAAAATTGGAAGGACAAGCCAGCTTGGTTTATGATTGGCCCAATATGATTATGCACGACCAGTATGGTCTATTTTAAGTTTATTTGGTTTTATTATTTATGTAAACTCATTAGGAATAGGTTTTGGGCTTTATAAACCCAAAAGGAGTCGGTTTTGTGTTTTAAATCAATTAGCAATAGGATTTGGTTTTGGTTTTGCTAAACCACATTGGTTTAGGCTTAGGGTTTTGTGTTTTATGCTTTAAAACAAAAGCACCACGTCCATGTAACAGACAACCATTGATTGAATAAACTGAAGCTTTGTTGGCTCAACAACCGTCTCCTTGGAGACTTTCTTATCATTGTTCTTAGTGAACAATTTTTATCACAATAAGAAGAGTGATCTTCTGTGATCCATCCTAGACACCAAGCAGGATGATCCTGTGTCTCAGGAGCAGCCAAACATCTTTAGAGAAGCTCATAGTTCTAAGGAGAAGACCATCTCCATCGTCTTTCATCCACCCACGCCCCCCTTCAAGTGATCCAGGGAGAGACAGCAATTCCAGGGCTACACCAAGTCGTTTTTGAACCAGGAGGAAGCTTGAGTGTTGGTAGAAGAAGTAAGAATTTTCTGGGTCAGAAAACAGTTTCATACAAACTTAATTTGCAGGGTTCATTCACTCCTAAAGAACAAGATTTGAGGTCAAATCTTTTTGAAGGGAGAGAGGATGGAGTGATCCTAGCTAGATGCAGTAAACATAGAGGAGGACCAGGAGGCAACACATCCTTTAGTAGCTTCATAACTGATCAGAACAACATGGGAAGAGATAAACAGGAACTGGTGATGGTTAAAGAGAAGCCAGAACTGGAGGATGAGTATGGGGACAAAACCACACGACCACCTGACCAGAAGAAAGTTAAACTGAGAGTACATGGTCTCATGTTCATGTGCAGGACGTGTGTAGCATCATCCTGGAGAGAAACAGTCAGCTTCAAACTCAACATAGTGGAGGAATCATCTACCTTAGAAGCTACATGCCTTGAGAAAAGTTCCAAGATATTGAAAAAAGATTGCAATACTTTGTGTTTGACCCTGGAGAGATTAGAGAAGTGATCATATCTCCTAAGGGCAGATCATGCACTCTGTTGTTGATTGATCAAGGTTCTATCATCCTACAGAGCTTGGATTTGAGGACAAATCCTTTTAAAGGAGGAGGGAATGGTGTAGCCATGACCAGAGACATAGAAGAGGAGCTGAGTGAGAATGATGAGGAAGAGCCAAGTGATGAGACTGCCTTAGAAGAGAGGTGTGAAGCTGAGGGTACTGAAGAGAACTAGGACCAGAGAGAGATACCAAGTGAGCCAGCCAGTGTGTGGAGTGGACTGGTTACTAGATCAAGGCTGAGAGCACAAGAGGATAGACTCCAGAAGTTAGCAAAAATCATGGGCACTGGTTCAAGACAAGAAGATCAAGACAAACCAGCTTGTTGGTTTAATATAATTGCAATGTAATGGGTTTTAGTTATTTGGGCTTTATTTAAATTAAACCAAAGACAATTAGGATTAGTAAACCAATTTTAATTGGGATTAGGAGGGGGATTTTGAAATTGCTGCCAAATTGGTTAGGTTAGACTTTGTTTTTGTTTTAAAACTCATGGCAGCAGCCAAGAGAGAAACAACTTTGAATCGACATTTTTTTCTTTGATTTGAGTTTTCTCTCAATTATGCTGGTGTGTAATATCCAGCATGGGTTCTCTGATTTGGTGTGTCATATCTAGATCAGAAGCCTTGGAGTATCAGGAGAAGAGCCATATCTCTTGTGTCCCACATCAATCCACAAGCCTTGATACAGATTGAGTCTTTGATTCTCTGTTTGCAAGGATTATCTCTGTCATCCATTCTAGACACTAAGCATGGTGATCCTGTGTCAGTGGAGCAGAGAGCCATCTTTAGAGCATCACATAACTTTGAGGAAAGGACCATATCATCATCTATCATCCACCCACGCCCCCTTCAAGTGATCCAGGAAGAGACAGCCATTCCAGGGCTGTACCACTATGAAAAGTAACATTAACAAACAAAAGATACTTGACTGTCTCCTAGGGAAGAAAGAAGAGACACTTTCTAAAAAAGAAAGGTCTCTTAAGAAAAACCTAATATCTGAAATGCTATGATAAGGTGAGTGCTTAAGCTTAGAATTATTTAGCTGAATGTGTTTGCTTAAGCTTATAATTATTTCGCTTTAAATGTGTATATTTAGCTGAATGTGTTTGCTTAAGCTTTGAATTATTTATCTTTGAATGTGTTTGCTTAAGCTTATAATGATTGAGCTTTGAATCTGTTTGCTTAAGCTTTGGATGATTGAACTTTGAATGTGTTTGCTTAAGCTTTCAATGATTGACCTTTGAATGTGTTTGGTTACGCTTTATTGAATCCTTTTCCTTTTCTTTTTTCAGGACATGGAGTGCAGGTCACGGGTTGGAGGTGATGGGCTGGCTGTTTGTAGGATGTGGGTTTCACGTGTAGTTTAAGCGACGGGTACGCTGTTTTAAGTCACGGGAAAGTGTAGCATTTTCAACTCTAGCTACCCTTATATGTATCACGGATTGTACTTGTATCAGGATGCTCTTATCTCTTTCTAACTCTCTATATAATCTCCATGTATGCACTCTCTTTTTATGTATCAAAACTATCGATCTCTTGTTTGAAGTTTTTCTTTGCTGCTCTCTCAAAACTATCGAGCTGTTGTTGAAATGTTTGTGAATGGATGCTAAAAACATCACCTCTCATTTAACATCTTATATTCTCTTCTCTTCTCATGTCTTCTTGTCTTCTATTCTCTTCTAAGCTCAACAAGAATCAAACCTTCTCAAGATTCTCGGATTGTTCTAACAACCAAACAACCAAACTCAACAACAAACTCTTCTCGGATCAGAAGTTATTGATCACACAACCATACTTCTCTTCACTTCACTCAAGGTAAGTCAAGATACAATGATAACTTAAGACTAAAACAATGTTATAATGTTACAATAATTATGATACAATAATGTTATGAAAAAAATGTTATAATGTTAGAATAATTATGATAGAATAATTATGATACAATAATGTTATGAAAAAATAAAGAAAAAAATGATAGATTTATTAAAAAAATAACTAAAGATTATAAAAAAATTGATACAATTATGTTATGAAAAAAAAAGAAAAATGATAGATTAATTAAAAAATAACTAAAGATTATAAAACAAAATTGATACAATTATGTTATGAAAAAAATAAAAAATGATAGATTTATTAAAAAAATAACAAAGTATTATTAAAAAAATTGATACAGTTATGTTATGAAAAAAATAAAGAAAATATGTTAGAATAACAAAAAAAAATAACTAAAAATTATAAAAAAATGATCCAATTATGTTATGAAAAATATAAAGAAAAAATGATAGAATAATTAAAAAAACAACTAAAGATTATTAAAAAAATTGATACAATTATGTTATGAAAAAATAAATAAAAAATGATAGAATAATTATAAATCCCCTTTCCTCATTTTAGGAGCAAAATTTCATCAATGTCTTCCTCATCAAGTGATGAAGTGGATGAAGCTATAGAAGAAATGGTTGACCAAGTTGTTGGTAATTTCATTGACTCAGTCATTCTTGCTCACCCCAAGAAGTCCAAGAGACGGACTTTAATCGAAAGAGATCGGGAACAAGGACACAATCAGCTATGGAACGATTATTTCTCTGATCATCCTACATACACACCGGATTTGTTTAGGAGGCGTTTTCGAGTGAACAAGCAATTGTTCCTTCGCATTGTCGAACGTATAAATAACGAAGTTCCTTACTTTCAGCAAAGACAAAATGCTTACGGAAGGAAGGGGCTATCTGCACTTCAAAAGTGTACGGCAGCTATACGTATGCTGGCATATGGTCAATCGGAAGATACATATGACGAATATCTCTGACTTGGTGACAGTACCGCACGTTTATGTATGGGAAATTTATGTGATGCAATAACTGAATTGTTTGGAGATGAGTATCTACGAAGACCTACACCCGAGGATCTTCAACGATTACTCGATGTTGCTGAGGTACGTGGGGTTTCCGAGGATGATAGGCATCATCGACTGTATGCATTGGGAATGGAAAAACTGTCCAACGGCTTGGAAATGTCAGTTCACACGTGGTTCAGGAAAGCCGACAATTGTCTTAAAAGCCGTGACATCACAAGATCTTTGGATATGGCACGCATTTTTTGGAAGGTACCCTCAACGATATCAATGTTCTTGATCGGTCACATGTTTTTGATGACATCTTACATGGTCGAGCACCTAAAGTTAAGTTCAAGGTCAACAACCACATTTATCGTATGGCTTACTATCTTACTGACAGAATTTATCCAAACTGGACAACATTTATCAAATTCATCCCACTTCCTCAAGGTCCTAAAGCCAAGAAATTTGCAGAAAAGCAAGAATCCGCCAGAAAAGATGTCGAACGGGCTTTTGGAGTATTGCAATCGAGGTTTGCAATTGTTAAAAACACAGCTCTACAATGGGACAAGAAAAAGATAGGAAATATAATGAGAGTTTGTGTCATTTTTCACAATATAATAGTAGAGAACGCACTACAAAAAAAACAATGAATTGTATCACTTATATAGCATCACAAAAATAATTGACACCATTTTGAATTACCTATTTATAACTGAAACAAATATTTGTAATTTAAATCATTTATAGTAACTGATGTTATTATTAATTAATTTAACATCAGTTCAATAGAAGTGATATTCTTTCTTTTAATTTGTATCAGTTTAACAAAAATGATATAATTATATAAATTTATATCAGTTACACAATTGATGCATTTACTATTTTGGTTAATATCACTTATTAAACTGATCTATGATTTACATCAATAAAATAACTGATGCTAATAAAAGTTCTATATCGATATTTTCTTTTAACATCAGTTTAATAAAAATGATGTTGTTTTTAATCTTAATTTGCATTGGTTGAAAATATGATCTAGTTCGAAATTTATGTAGATCTATAAAATAAATAATAAATATAAAATAACCGTGTTATTAAAATTATACTAAAAAGGATCTAATATAGTTCCCGAAAAAAAGGAAACCACAATCCCACATAAAACGTGAACTAATCAGTTCAAATGTAAACAAGATTTTCTATAACCGTTTCACTTCAGCAAAAGCATATTTTCTTATGTCAATATTCTCATCTTCGTCTCATTTTCTTCTTGTTTCTTTTTCAGTTTCTTAAACCTTTTTGCAGAGCTTAAAATTTATTTTTTTTTGTTTATTTGATCAAAAACATATTTCCACAAGATCAAGCATTATATGAGTCACGATGATAATTTTGTCTTGTTTTATGAAGGGTTTGAAAGATTGCTGAAGTTTTCTAATCAAACGACTCTGATTAAACACTTTGAGAGGTATTTTTTCTTTTTCTTTCTCTACTCTCAATTTTTTTTTTTGACAATTACAAGTTCTTATAAAAAAATGTTTATGGCTTAATGATCATTCTTTGTTAGGATCAGAATCATTGGAAGATGTACGAGGACAGGACAACATTGATTGGAATTGTGGAGAAAGATAGATATTGAAGATGAAAAAAGAAGATACAAGGGAAGAGAAAAAAAGAAGAAGAATCTGGATATAAATACTAGTATTTTTGTTTGTATCTCTGCAGTCTTCGTGTTTTTTTTATGACTAGTAACTTGTTTAACTTTCTATAATGTTTTTTTTCTCTGTACTTTTTTGTTCTTCCTCCTCAATGGAAAAATAATAAATTGTTAAATAATATTTTATTTTATATGGGTTTTCTAAGCTACAAATGATACAAATATTTAAAACAATATCTATAAATAATATAACTGTTAAAATAATTTTTAATAAATTAATTTCCTCAGTTATTAATTTTATTAACTAGATCAGTTATTTGAATTGATGTTAATACTAACATCATTTGAAAAATTGATATAATTTTTATATCACTTTTCGACAACTGATATATAATGACATCACTTAGAATAATTGATGAAAATATTTAACATTTTTACATCAATTAATAATAAACTGATGTAAATTATTTGCATCACCACTTTCATAGTCATTTATTTAAATGATGTAAAACTATCTTACATCATTTATAACTAATGCATATAAAATAAATGATGCTAAATGACTATTTTTTTGTAGTGACGAACGATATGGATACGCTCAAATTAATACTTCCGACTTCGAGACAGGAGAGTCAAGCAGAAGTTCTAAGGTGACAATGAGAGAAAGTATTCATGCTCCTGATATGTAGGCATGCGCAGAGAAGTTCAAGATTCAGATAAGCATGTTCGTTTGAAAGCTGATTTAATAGATTATATCTGGCAAAAGTTTGGTGATGAAGATGAATAAGCTTTGTATGTTCTTAAATTTCTCGATTTATGTAATCTACTCTTAATGTATTGAATAAAAAGTTTTCAAATATTTTATTATATATTTTAATCTTTTTTAATGTATTCTGAAAATTTAGAATTTTTTTTAAAAAAAATATATATATATATATATATATATATATTATTATTTTATTCTTATGAACTCTTTTTTAAGGTTCACTAATGCAGAAAACAACAAATACATGTTCTAAACTATTCACGGGCCCATAAAAAATATTAAAAAAGCTTGTAAACCCCAAAAGAGGATTGATTCACTAATGCTAATGCTCTAACTAAGGCTCTTTTGTAATTTAAGGTTTTTGAAAATGGGCTTGATTGAAAAGATATGTTAATAATATGTATGTTTTGTTATTTCATAATCAATATTTTTCTTCATTTTTCATATAAAAGAACACTCATATCTTTTTCAACACTGGCATATTAAGTTAGAAGATAACAGATTAAACCACTGATAAGCTCATAAGATTGGTAACCCCCTCCCTCTATGGTGTGACATGAAAACAAACTGAGATGGTAGAGCCAATCTTGTTCTATCTCATTTAATCTTGTTCCCGCATCTAATTTAGTTGTTACCTTTCGCAAACCAACGTGGGCACGAAAAGCCATATTCCAATAAAATAAGTAAATAACATACGTCCACACTCTGACATTTTTTCAAATTCGAATAAGCCATAATTACGTGTCTAGCTCATATCATCCACTTTAGCCAAAACTACTTGAATGGTCGGAAACGAACACGTGTCACAATATCAGAGGCTATTCTCCAAGAAATAGTAACCTACTACTCCTTCAACGCATTCACATTTCTATCTCCTCATTTCATGGTCTGAAACTTGACAAAACACACAAAAAAGAAAGAAACAGTCAGATCTGAAATAAAGAAACAAACAGGATGAGCAATATAATCCCAGCGGAAAAGCGATCCATCGTCACCTTCGTTTTACTCGCCGGCCTCATCGGCAGCGCTCTACTCTTCACAGCCTTCATACGCTCAGCCGACGACGCTTTCTTCCTCTGCTCCACCGCAAGCGCCAAAAGCCGAGCCGTGGCCGCAGCGGCTGATTACTCAGCGACACCGATCCAGCTCCAAGCCATCGTCCACTACGCGACCTCCACCATCACCCCGCAGCAAAACATCCACGAGATCTCAATCTCTTTCAACGTCTTGAAAGAGCTAGCTCCGGCCAACTTCCTCGTCTTCGGTCTGGGCCTCGACTCCCTCATGTGGGCTTCTCTCAACCCACGTGGCAAAACCATATTCCTCGAAGAAGATCTCGAGTGGTTCCAGAAAGTAACCAAAGACTCCCCTTTCCTCCGTGCCCATCACGTGCGTTACAGGACGCAGCTGCAAGAAGCCGACAAGCTTCTGCGTTCGTATAAAACCGAACCTAGCTGTTTCCCGGCGAAGGCGTATCTCCGAGGAAACGAGCGTTGCAAGCTCGCTCTCACGGGGCTTCCTGACGAGTTCTACGACACGGAGTGGGATCTGATCATGCTCGACGCTCCTAAAGGTTACTTCGCCGAAGCTCCGGGAAGAATGGCGGCGATTTTCTCGGCGGCGGTTATGGCTAGGAACAGGAAGAAGCCTGGGGTCACTCACGTGTTCTTGCACGACGTTAACCGGAGGGTTGAGAAGACTTTCGCCGAGGAGTTTCTGTGCGCGAAGTACAGAGTTCACGCCGCCGGGAGGTTGTGGCATTTCGCGATTCCTCCGGCGGCTGCAAACGCTACCATCGACGGTGGCGATTACAGGTTTTGTTAAAGATTGTGACACGTCACACACGGCTTTCGTTATTTCCACTTTTGCCCTTTTAACTATCGGATCTTTATTTTACTACATAGAGGGTTCAGTTATTATCTGATTTAATGCCGACATTTTTGGATCTCATCTCGTGTTTTGGATCTATTCTACTTGCATCTCGGTATTGTTTTACTTACGTGTTGCATAGGTCATGTTTACATCATAGTTTCCTTACTTAAAATAATTTCACATCTATATCTTAAGTGGAAGCTAATATTTGGTAGAGAACGTAAAAGTATAATATAATAGCAAATCTGGCAACTCTATTACGAGACTACATTAGCTTAAAAGTCTCACTCGTTAAGACGTTTTATGTTTACTAATTTAATTCAAACTATAAAGGGCAAGACTTTTCGTTCTGACGAAAGGTGGGTTTTCGCATAATTATTTACTTCCAACGAGTGTTTTGGAATTACCTTTAGAAAAGTAATGAAAAGGAAAAAGAGATACGACGACAAGAATCTCTCTCGTTAAATTGTGTGTTGAAACTTTCATTAAAACCCAAAAGTAAATTAAGAAATGTACAAGTTGCGATGTGGAAATACAAGTGGTAATGAAAACCAACAAAAGGTGTCTCCTAAATGTTACTTAAAATATTCCATGACTTTTTAACTTTGTGTATAAGCCAAATGGTCACCTTCGGTCGTGCCTATTTTTATAACCATATATGTAAATCTTTAAAATATACTTTCGTATGTGTATAAACTGGTTATAACCATACCGCAGTTCAACCGCTTGTTCCATAGATCTGTTGTTATTATTCGGAGCCATACAATAATGTATAAGCTGGTTTTCATCATATCAGACTAATACCCAATTTAGTTAGCATATTACTTTTTATTTTGTAATGTGATTTTTATTTACATTTTTCAAGTTAAAATGTGATATGATGTGAATAGTAGTGCTAAGGAGACACGAACAATTAGAGCATAGTTAATGGCAAAGGCAGTTTTATTTTTTAAATGAATTTGATTGTCTTTTTTTGTAAAAGAAAAGAATTTGATTGCTAGTGTGCAAGGACTTGTACTCTTAGAAAAGTGAATGTATTAGATACAGGCAGTTTTTCCTTTGCTTCTGATTTAATGCAACGACAGTGAGATCTGTAGTCATATGGATTTACAAAAGGGGTGATACCTTCTTTGGTATTTATTTCCCTAAACGGGAATTAACCGGGGAAAAGAGAGGGCACAGAAGCTGCTGACACCTATTCAGAGAACTGAAGCAGAAGGACAAAACATTGAAAGAAAATGGGAAGGCTAGTTCTCTATGGAAAAGCAATAACTTCTCAGTTTTATCAGGTTCGTGAGGGGCTCTTCTACGAAGAAACATATGGTAGAAAAAATGTATTTTTTTAGTTTAGATGTTACAAGGCCCAATATCAGGGTCAAGGCCCAACAGACAACATTTTTCACCGATGGACCACATATCAGATATTAAACTGATAAGAACAGATACTACACTTGATCTTAGCCAAAAGGCCGAGAAAGAGGTATGAATTGTAAGTTTGGTTCAGCTACTGTATTTATACCCGGAAGCTCATGTGTAAAGTCTTTCTCTTTCTCGATGTGGGACGTTTATAAAAAGACATCTTGGCTCATCTTTAAATCAAACAACTGTATTTATTGCCATCGTGGCTTTAAATGTTAAATATATTTACACCGTAGTCACTGAATTAAACCAACAACTCTTTAGGAAGCTTAAATCTTTCAACTTAATCTTTGATCCTTTCTCTGTTTTTTCCATCGACCAAACGCCGTATCTCTGGTTCAATCTATTATTGTCGACGAATAAAATCTTGAGAAGAACACAGAGTTGTATAAGAACATTAACAACGCAGAAACACCTTCAGTTTCTGAAAATGTTGAGAGTAACATTGAAGCCGCCAGAAAACGCTTTCTTGCTTGTAAGGGACAGAAATAAAGTGATATAAATAGTATCAAGAAAAATTATAACTAAAAATATTATCTTCAATCGATGTAGTTCTCCAAAGATCTTTTTACTAACTCCTAACCTCGGAGTCAATGCACTATTGTAAATGACTCAGACTGTAAGCAAATTTTTAAGGTGTGTAAACCTAAACACTGTCAATAATAAGACAATGCACAACTTAGAACGTTCTATTGACGTGTGTAAATGTTCAAGTAACTCTATGTAGCTAAAGCCGCATTTCTATCAACAAAATTCATTAGCTCCGTTTGTGCAGCTTCCATTATCACTCCGAAGTCTACGCTCATATACCTTCCCCTGCCACACCATATTTCAGTAAAATGTCAAATGTTATCATATCATCAAAGATTAACAGAAACAATCATATGCATGGCTTGAATGATGATCGTACCAGAAATGAGTCTTGGACCAGATTGAATTCGGAAAAGCTGGACTTCCAACTCCGTGCATTATCCTCGCTATGGCTCTTGGCGTGAACTTGGCCTGGCGATTACTCTGCAGAAACACCTGTTTTTTTTCACTCCCAACATCAGATGCACATTTCATTTTGAATATATAGCCAAATAAACAGGTTCTTGGATCTTTCTCACCTTTATGTCTGCTCGTAGGAAGGAGCTGCATTCACAATATAATGTTGATCAGTTTTAATGGAAAGATGAGTTAAGAGAAGAAATGTAACAGCCATATTCAAACATTTTGTTAGTGTACCAATTTTGAGTCGTCTTGCTCGGAATGTCACAACTTTCGTCTCCATTGAAGTAAGCCAAGATTCTGCTTTGCAGGCTCAGAGTTTGCTTGGCCCCTGAACTAGTTTCTGAAGTGTTGGAGACATTTATAGCAGCCATTGCTGCAGTAGTCATAATATCTAGTTTCCTTACCTAATTCAAATGCAGAATTGTGTCATCATAAGCATTGTAACTGGAACCATGAAAGGGTGAGGAACTGTTAGCTGCAAGTGATGAACTTACTTTGCAAGATTCAACCTCTGCGAGCCATTTGGTAAGGTGGCTGGACAACGAAGATATTTCCTTTGGAGATTCTAAGATAGTGTAACAAAAGGCTGGGTCCTTCGTCTCGTATGTTACTTCCCCCTTCATCTACAATGATTTTATAGGCATATCAAGGGACAAGCGTCTTTAGAAGTATGCAATCTAAGCATAGTAAAAGGGAAATCTAGAAACTATTAAAAGAAATCTATAGATCAAACTTTAAACTCAGTATCGTCAAATAGAGGACAGAAAGATAAATTAACTTTATGAGTTCAAGCGGAACTCATGCAAAAGAGCACACGCAATGGAATAAACAATTGAAACATGGTCAATCCTTATGATACTAAGTTTCTCGTCTATATCATATAGAGTTATATTCCTGAAGATAACTCACGTGTCTATTAGCTATGTTCATTTATATATCCTTCTGTTCTATAGACTTAAGCTTCTTCATAATTAGTGCGTTCAATTCAATCATGGTTCCCTTGTTTAGTTAAAACATTCTTATGAAGATGAAATGAAACTTAATATAATACTAAGCCACAGATTTATAGGCCAGAAAAAGTTACCAACCTTCAGTGTTTGAATCTCAGCCAAGACATCTGTTGTTGCAACACCTACGCTAGAGGCCACGGTTGGTATATCGAAGACATATAACCCTTGCTTCACGTGAGACCTGAAAACAACAGAAAAAGTCTCAAGCAATTGCTGTAATCATAAAACTTATTCAGAATCACTTGACTTGTAAAGCTGGAGATAATGGATAGACACTTACTTCTTCAGAATTGCGGCAACTATGATGTTTCTTGCAGCCAGAATATTTGGAGAAGACTGCACATGTAGCATAACAATGTTCTCAGCATCATAAGCTTAGCGCATATACCACAACACAAAAAAAAACATGAACTTGTCACCAAATGGGAACTTATTCAGGCATTCATTCAGCTAACAGCTTCCATACCTTGTGGAAGTTCATAGTGCAACATACGTTGACCTGTGGAAGCATACGTAAGTATTGCACTTCCCCCAATTCCAAATGTGTCAAAATCGTTTGCATGACCTGCCAGATACGCAGTGAGAAGGTGGAGAATTTTTTACAAAAACGAATTTTCCTACCCACACTATCTCACAAGAGCAGACACTTAATGATACAAGAGGTAGAGGACAATGTGTTCAAGCAATGTCATCAAGTTTTAGAAGAATACCTCTTCCTTCATGTCAAATTTAAGAGAGGCAGATACAATGACTATGGAGCATATCTTCTCATGTTGCTTTGTGTCAGATGAGAACACATGGGTGAGAAATTTTCCAACCGCATATTCATCGACACCATCACTGAACAAGAAGGGGGGAAACAAAATGTACGTTATTGAAAAGCCTTTCACTGCAACGCGTAGACAGATGAGAGCTAGTACCCACACCAATCACCTGTGTGAAAGACTCCGAAGCTTTAGATATGTGTCCTCGTCATAAAAGAGATGACAATAAGACAACCGCCCGTCTCGACCAGCACGTCCAATTTCCTGTAATAAATAAATTTAGTTTCTCGAGACCGTTATATGCAAAGTGATCACTTAGCTTAAAAAGGAACGAAAAAGAGTTTGAACCTGAACGTATTCTTCCAAGCTGCCTGGCACGCTGAAGTGGATTACCTAAAGTAGACTCAGAAACTTTAGAGACATGTTTATTTTTAGGAAGCCAAGCAATCTACGGGTTTGCCTTATACTTACAGCTCCAACATCTCCTTTGTCAAGTCCCATGCCGAATGCCACAGTAGCAACAACCTTCCAAAACATACGACAATATTTGAGTACAGTCATCTACTCAGCTTTCAGTGAAAATTTGCAAGGGTGTATGGAAATCACTGAACTTATTTGCTCACCACTCTAATCTTGTTGGAACAGAATGACTCTTGTATGCGAACACGGTCTTTTGCTGGAAGACCACTGTGATAACCCTGGATAATTGGTCAAGCTAAGCTTGATTATAATGCAATTAGCCATAGATAAAACATATATCGAAGATTTCAAAACGGAAACAACCTTTGCAGTGATGTTGTTATCGCGTAAATACTTGCTTATCATGTCAGTCTCATACTGCACAAAACATATCCCAAAGTTTCTTAAATTCGCATCATGAATTTTGATAAGAGTGAAAAGCCGTAGATAATTAAATGCTCGTACCTGAAACTTGCAGTACACAATGATGCTCCGTATTTTCTTATATGGTTGAGACTCCATCAAAACCAACAGATCTTTCAGTCTGTTAGATTTCAGATTTCAACTAGTTACAATTAGAGGAAAAAAAAAGGTGAAAAAAAACAAAGCACATGCCTGTTAGCTCCGCTCAATGAGACAGACAACTCAAAATTGTCTCTCAGTTGTGACTTTTGAATAAGATTAGTAGACGGTATCTCTAGTGCAGACATGACAGCCTCAAGAGTCATAGTAGTGGCAGTTGCAGTCATTGCGAGAATGCAATCTGCCTTGAATGCAGAATACAACATCGATGCCTTGAGTCTCATGTATGAAGGGCGAAAGTTATGAGACCTGTTCAGAGAATAGCTCTTAAGAACCAAAGAAAAACAGCAAGAGACTACTACAGTCAACAGAGAAAGAATAATCTACAGGAAGCCAAGAAGGACTCACCATTCTGATACGCAATGTGCCTCATCCACAACGACAAGTGACACAGATAAAGACATGCGGAACATTGACAAAAATTCTACATTCAGAAGTCTCTCGGGAGACACAAAGAGAACCTGAAATCAAACAACACAAATGAATACGAAGTAGTCTTATCACAAATGAACACTTCACCAAAGAACATACCTTTATTATGCCTTCTCTAAGTTTCCTCAATGTTTCCGTTGCTTCCTCAGGTCTCTAATGACATAAATCCCAAAACAACAAATCTTTCAGAGACTACAAAATTACCCAAAAACAAAATAAACTTAGGCACACACCTGGCTACTGCTTAAGAGACCACCTTTAATAACCGAAGGCAAATGCTTCAACTGATCAATCATCAGCGAAACCAAAGGGCTCACAACGAGCGTGATTCCGGGAAGAATCATAGCCGGAATCTGGTAGCAGAGAGACTTGCCAGCACCAGTAGGCAACACAAGCATCGTTGAACTCCCAGAAAGAACCATCTTGATAGCCTGCAACTGCCCATCCCGAAAAGAATCGTAACCATAAACTAAACTCAACAGCTTCGTCAGATTCTCATCAGAAGCCTCACTCTTCACCGCAAGAACCGCCTCATCTACTGAGCTGATAAATCCATCAGCTTCGTCTCTCTGCAAATCAGATTCTTCCTCCAACCAAGATTCATCTTCTTCTTCGCCACCAGGTTCTGATTTTTTGTATCTCTTGCCTCTGTATGCGAATTTACTTCTGGATTTGGATGCGCTCTTGTATTTGCTTGGGAACTTCTTCCCTCTCTTGCCGTTCAAGTTCAATTTGACGAAATTACCCTCGCCGCCGCTGCGAAACACCACGGGAGCTTTCACCGGCTGAGAAGCTACGGAATCTGTTATGAGGTTGGGAGGCTTTCTCCTAACGGGCTTTGGAGGAACGATTGGTAGATGAGGGAGCTCTGGGAGGACATGATCGACTTCACTCGATTGGGATTCGGATTTCGATGTATCTTCAGAGGCGAGAGAAGCACTGGGGAGTCTATGGAAAGACGAAACGTAAGAGGAAGATCCAGCGGGTTTGGATCGGGTCGAAGACTCGCAGATCCGGAAGGGGAGATCGGTGAATAGAGAAGGTGGAGGAGGATGGGAAGATGGTAATGGAGCTTCTTCCTCTGAGTGAATCGGAGGATGCGGCTGTGTAGGTGTTTTGGGCTTCTTCGAGCGAGAGGAAGAAGAAGACGGATGAGGAGGAGCTTTACGGGAAACTGGAGGTACCTGCTGTGGCGGCGGCGGTGGTCTTGGAGAAACCTGCTTTTGAAGTGGTGGAGGGAACGGGTCTCGGGGAGGAGTGGCGGAGATATGAGAACCGTCGGAGTCTGAATCGGAGTCCATCGGTAATTTTTAATTTTTTGGTTTTTAAGAAATTTGTGAGTATTTTGGGGGTTTTAGGTCGATCTCACTCTTCCCTCATTTTCCCGCCATTTTTACGTTCATGCCGCTTTTTTTTTTTTTCATTTATTTATTTTGGTTCATTAATACGATTCGATTTTGGTTTCCGGTTAATGTGAGCACCGGACCGGATAGCTCACTACTTACATAAGTAGACTCCCACTGCTATGGATGATGGTTATGTGAGGTTTTTAAAGGAGCATTATGAGGACCGGATAGCTGTTTCCCAGTTTCAGTAGGCCCTAAGTTTCAGCATGCTTGTTCCAAAACTGGAGCGACCATAGCCCCTACCATTTTAGGGGGGCCTATACATACTTTTGTAGTTGTATAAATACCCTTCTAAGACTACAATAAGAAGTGACGCAAATGATTAACACAAAGAATACTTAAAATTCAAGGGAAAATACGAATGATTGAAAAAAACAATAGTATAAAATTACACGGTCAATATCTGTTTCATTGAGCCGAAAAAAATGCCAGGAGAAGAAGATACAGAGAAGTTGTCCACCTCTTGCGAACAATTGGTCGTGCCATTGAGAAAACAAGAATACCAAAGAGCAGAAGTTTTTGGAGATCTTCTACGTTCAGGATCTCTGAAATTTACAAAAACTTCTTCTTTGGTATTCTTGTATAATTGGGCTCTATTATAAAAATACATGTCTGAGATTTACAAAAACTTCTACGTTCAGGATCTACCGTATGTATAATTGGGCTCCATGAGCTCGAACAAATCCATGAAGGACCACTGGAAGTAGCCTCTTGTCTCTGATCCGTTCCTGCAAAAATCATAAAATTGTATGACAACGTTCAGTATTTGGGTTTTAAGTAGGATTTTAATTAATCAAATCAAGCATATTATATTACACACCTCACTGAATTAAGCACAGCAGCGATGTATGAATGAAGGCATTCAACTCTTCCCACATCGTTAAGCGATGAGTGGTGGTTGGTAGGTCTACCTGATTGTGTAGAAAAACTCAAAAGATTGGTAATGTTTCGAAACTTAAGTTCCATAACATGTTAAGAGAGAGACCGTTTTCAAGAATGTAGATAGGAAGATTGCCATAGTTTTGCTTTATGTATTCTAACAATCCTTCAAGACCCCATGGAAGCACATCAACCTGTGGATGCATGACAAGGAATCAAGACTTTAATTAATAGTGTTAGGTATATTAATAGATGTCAGATTTCTGAAATTGGCAAACATACATTGACCAGTGAAGAATTCCCAAAGGCTGTCCAAGAAAATGAGATAAAGAATCAGCTAAGGTAGATCTAAAAAAATACACACACAACAGATCCCATGGAAGAAAATCATACGGATTATTGATGCATGCATGTCTGAAGCATAATCTCCTTGGCGTGGACTGGAGAAGTGTGCTGTGTACGTTGTTGTGTAGTGTATGAGTCCCAAAAAGTCGGATGAGTCTTTAACGAGATATGATTCTTCTTCCAAAAAAAATGGCAGTCTGGCCTACGATCCTCCTCATGACATTAGGATAGTCCCCAAACACAAGCGGATGCAAAACCCTACAAAATGAAAATGTTTTTTGACAGAGCAGCCAAAGAATAATTTTAAAATAATAAACCCAAGATGATATTGTGTACAAACAAACCATAATAAGAAATCTTTGGCTCTCTGAGTTGCCATCTCGTCCTCTTCAGAACTAGTAAAAGGAATCATCCAGAATGCAAAACAGGTTATACCTACAAGTCCATTCTGCTTATTCTATATAATCGATGACAAAAAAGGAGAAAGTTATATCAAGCATTCAAGGAACCAAGGATTATGTAGTGTGGTACAGGCTTGCCTTATACTTTTGCTTATACAATCTCGCGGTAGATGCATGTGAAAGCAACATGTTATGGAGTGCAATATATGGCTCAGTGGAGGAGTTTCCTTTGGAGCAGTTGACCATCCCAAATGGAGGAGAACAATGGCTAGGAGGACCTGATCCCAAGTCATAACCTACCCATGCTACTATATTGGGCTCATTAATTGTTGACAAGAACTTCACTGCGTTCCCAAACTCTCTGAAGCAAACGTCTGCAAAAGCCGTGAAGTCATCACTGCCATAAAAGATCACATTATAACGCTTCAATTAGAGATTAATTATATTACGAGAAAAATGTGTGGCAAGAAAATATTGTTTATTTACATGATTTTGCGGTCGACCCATCCTCCGTATTCATCTTCAAGAGCCTGAGGGGGATCATTGTGATGCAATGTAACATGCAGTTCAATTCCTAACCATAACAACAAAAGTCAATTCACGTGTTTTGAGATTCACCATATTCAAGAGCCTGAGGGGGATCATTGTGATTATAATCGCATTGATTTTACCATGTGTTTTGAGCTCTTGTATGAGATTTTTGTAGAAACGCAAACCCTTTGATCACAGGACCTCTTCCACCTGAAACGTGGAAAAACCAACCGAACAAAAAAAAAAAGCGTCTACAGCTCGAGCAAAGTAACAAATTCGAGTTGAAACAAGGAAACACACTTGGTATAAGCCGCGACCACGAGATGGAGAGTCGGAGTGCATCTAAACCCATGTCATACACAGGGGTGAATGTAGGTAGAAGGTTACGTGTGCAAGTGCACCCACTCTTTTTCAAAAACAAAATTGTTTTATTAGGAAATTTGTTTAAATTTTGCCATAATCTTGACCAAAACCCAGCTGTGCACCCATTGGAAATTTGGTTATGCCCCCTTAATTCTATATATTCATGAATCATGATGTTATCCTTCTTATTTTTACATATAATAAAATATGCACCCACTAATTATATGTGCTGGATTCGCCCACATCAGCCTTACGTCCTCCTGCAGCATTATCATTGTCCATAAGTCATAGCTAGTTGACTTTTTTAGCAATAATAGGGACTATTGGTTGGACTGTAGCAATGGAAATTTTACTGAATTAATTTTATACAATTTTGATGTATTTGTATTTAATATAGTTGTAGAAATTAAATAGAAATAAGATTTTACAGTCATTTTTTTTTTTAATTTTATCCTCATAAAATATTAAATTTTATATAGTTGTAAATAAAATTAAAGTTAAATACATCCCTACCAGTTGCCCACTATGTTTGCATATTTGACCACTGACAAACCTTATATTTGTGATACCCATCACAAGCTATATCTCCGTTAGATCCATCACCTGGTGATACTGATTGTCATTAAAACCCTAGAAAAATCTCAATCCATCTAATTACTTGTTGAAATTTAACTCCCAAAGTGTTTAGTGAAGAGTTTACCAAGAGTGAGCAAATGTATCCACTACACTAGGCATCCTTCCGTCTTCAGCAACATCCCCTTCCCACTTTGAGAGTACTACTCATCATCAAAACCATTTTTTCGATCATAGGAGTAGGGGAAGGACCTTTGAAAATTGCAAACCTGAAAAGCCGAAAATGCTGATCCGAAGACGAACCTCTCCGGGAAATCGTTCCTGCTATAATCGTCACTGCATCTCCCTGAGAAAGCCAAACTCAAACAAATAGTAACCAGAAACAAAAATAGCTCCATTTCTTCTTATCTTCCAGAAACCTACACGACGGAGAAGAAGAAAAGAAAAACAGAGCCATTAGGTTTCATTTGACTTTACTTGTCTAACATTAACAACATTGAATACTGATCAGGTTACGTTATTTCTTATCCTCCAGAAACCTACACGACGAGAAGAAGAGAACATAATCGTTCTGTTTCATATGAAGTGTTTTGAAGGTTTTTTTTTTGTTCCTTCACGTTGCAATCTTTTCGAAGTTGTATGTATCTTTTGGAAGAAGTACGGATATGTGGCAAAATAAAACGAAATCAGCTAGGTGAGAGAAGTTATTTGTGTAAAGATTTTCCTATTATGTACTTGATTCTCGACATCCATTCTACTTGATACACACACAAGTACTTAGTTTGAATATGTTAAACCTCCACATGGGGTCGTTTGAACAGTTTAATTGAGTGGCTACCATTTGGGCAATCAACTCTAACCATCTTCCATCAGATTCACTTGCGTGGCAGACACTGAGGCCACAAGGGAATTCATTCCTATCCATAGCTTTTTCAATTATACAATGGTTATTTATCATCTCCAAACCAAACCCAAATTTAAAATTGAACTAACTAAAATTTAATAACTTTTTACAATTTATTTACATTATTATTTAAGGGACTCCAGCTCCAGTAACTTTTTTTATTGAAAACTTAAATAGATAGCTGAATTAAGCAGACAAATTAAATATGACAAAACATGGTATCCACATAATCGAACAAAAAATGTTCTGAAATTAAGTAAAGTAATTAGATTCTGACCCGCCCTTTAAAATTGAAGGGCATGTATATTTTTTATTCAAAATTGAAGGGAAGATATATATTTTTATTCAAAATTATAAAATTAGTCAGTTCTTTATTTCAATTTTTGTATGCACATTTTTATGTCACAGCATCAGTTTTATATTTTTATTCGTTTATAAGAGTTAAATTTGTTGAATCGGTGAGACATAAGATTTATTTGACAGATTTTAGACTAATTAAATAATGTATATTTGCAGAGGTTTTAATAGTTTTACCAATGTTTTTGTATTCGATCGAGACCTGCGGTCAAACCGCTAAATCTGATAACATGTATGTAGTATGTTTCAGATTAGTTAAAAACCGATATTTAAAGACCAGATAAATCCGTAAACATCTTATAGTCGGTCACTAACCTGCGATCCGACATTGTTGACCCGATAAAAATCTATATAAATTTGATTGTGCTTGTTTTAAAATGATTAAACTTTGATATATTTTAATAGTACATGATTTGAATAAAATATATGTTTTGTGATTCTTTAAACGTTGATTATGCTTTTACTATATTTTTTATAGAACTTAAATATATTCTTTAAATAATAATTAATTAAAATAAGAAAGTTTGAAAAAAATATACTGTCTTATAAATATGATGAAAACTTAAGGGCATAATAAAAAAAAATTCAAAATAATATTATGCTTTAATTGTATAGATATTATCTTGTAAATATGATAAAAATTCAAAGGCATAATCATAAATTTTTAGAATAAGATTCTGCTTTAATAGTATAGATTTCCATGTGGACAATAAATATTCCAAAAAACATTAAAAAACTTAACGAGAACATCAGTGGAATTTTGGCTAACATGAGATGTAACAACATGACACGACTCAGATTACATTTTATCAGTGCAACTAGGCCTGGGCACGGATCGGATATCCGGGTTTTCGAAGGTATTTGTGATTTGCTTCGTTTGTTACGGATATCTAATTTTAGTATTTGCTTTGCTTCGGAGAAATACAGATATTCGGAAAAACGGATATCCGGAAAATAATTAGATATTTGCGGATATTTGCGAATACTTACGGATATCTCATATGTTTTGATTAATACAAATAATCTTAAAATTTTGATGCATATTTATTTTGTATAATATACTTTTACGTGATATATAAGATAAAAATTAAAAGAATTAGCAAATCTACATATTTTGTAAAAAAAATAAACTTAATTAACAATTATAATAACACAAAACTTAAGAAAAAAAATTATATTATCATAAAATATTTTTTTTCTTTTATGTACTACTTTTATATAAGTAATAATGTAAATAAAATCTTTCAAATCATATATTAAAATAATAATTATAGAATTTTATACATATAGAACTTTAAATATAATCAAGATATACATATAC